>SNQN01002380.1:48227-75296 GCA_008642245.1 Bassia scoparia | reverse complement strand
GGGCAAATTTCTGAATCGATGTTCATCCATCATTGGTGAGTCTATTTATAGCTTAAATTAACATCCACGTATTGCTTAACTACTAAACAATACTAAAGTAAAATCAGAACTAAGACCGTTTAATTGGACCATAACGCAATTAAAACGACTATACGACATAAAAACTGGAAAAATAAAGAGGCAATAATTTGGCTCATAACCGCCAATATAAACCCCATTACAACTGAAAATTATTCTATATTAAGTAATGGCTTAAAACAGATTAGAATAATTAAAACAGAAACCGGTCACGATAACTCAAAGAGCCAACAAGTTGTCCAGATTCGCACCTTCAATGCTGTATAACACTGCCAATTAATGCTTGTAACCGCTCTTTAAACTGCCAATTAAACTTATCCAAGCTTCCTTATTCAGAGTTAATAAAACCAAACCAAGAACCTTCTAATTTATTACTTTTAAACTATTAAGAACAGCTTACATTCATGGCAGTCCCAGATTCTCCTTGAAACACGCCCCTTTATTTGCCAGATACTTCAGCCGAGATAAACGTTTCCAGTCCGAATTTAAATGTGTAACTGGATTTATTTTCAAACTCAAACTTCTTGAATTGCCTTTTTTAATGTCTTAATCAATGAGAGACGAGCTAGGAGAATATTCAAACCCAATAGCCACAATTAGTCAGAACATTCCTTAATGCACGCTCAGACCGAAACTGGACAGATCTGCTTTCAACTTTAGGCTCGAATAGGATGACTTCACTTCGAATTCTATGAAAATTTTATATAAAAGTTCTCCTATAGTTAAGTTAATATGTCTAAATTCAGCCTCCATGCTTCTGGAATGATTGCAGTTTGGTCTTGAAAAGAAAACCTCCCTGGCCCGGCTTCTGACTTTGAATTTGACTTTACCATCTTACCTTATTCAAACGGACTCGAAATTTTGGCAGCAAATGAACCTGAACTTGGAATTGACTCAATAAAAAATTCGCTCAAAAACCGCAAGGATCGACTTAACAGCCAGATCAAACCGGGTACAAAACTGACCAGAATGAATTTGTAAAACACATTCTGACATGTTTTAAACAAAATTTCGACTCAATCTAAAAATGTAAAAAACGCTATTAAAATTATAAAAGGACTCAAAAGAAGACTCAAAATATAAATTAAAGTTTGAACTCCAAGAAGCAAAACAATGAAAATTACAACTCATAGTCAACACAACTAATCTACAATTAATCTAAGACTCAAAATTAAGTTGATATATTGACCAAAGGACCTAGGAAAATCATGTTGTATTATACATCAGACTCCTTCTTGGAAATAAAGCTTGTCCTCAAGCTTTGACAGCCTAGCCAAGAAAGAAGAGCATTTGAAGCGCAAGAAGAGTAAAACTCCCAAGATGCACTCGCCAAATCAAGCACTCAACATGAATGCTTATACGCATGTTCCGGACCTCTTGCTTATATGAACTGACTTTTGGGCAGAATGTAGATGATTAATTTTTGGCCAACGTTGAGTTTTCCTCCATAAGTCTCCAAATCATAATAATCTGTCGGAACAAGCAGCCTAATAGGATGAAAATCAATCCCTATAATGTCAGACATGTTTCCTCAAATTTTGTATGATGAACACAAGGGGAATGTGGACTGCCAATTTGGCAGATTGCTAGAGCTGATTCTTCCTTGAACATCACACCCTTACCTCTATTCAAACCAATAAAAAAAAGGCGCAAAAACAAAGGGACTTATTCTCACTTTTTCTTTGAAGAAGATGGGAGGATTTGGACTTCAAAGTAAGAATAAGAAGAGGGAAAATTTGACTTCAAGAAACACAAACTAGAATGTTTATTTGAAGGGTGATGAAAAAACACGTGTGTGTATTTTCTAACTTGGACTTGTGTTAATTAACAAGTAGATAACAAAGACATCCTAAAACCTTTAAGTGTTCATAAGAAGGCTTTCCATGGAAAAGTCTTTCATAAGGAGTCTCCAAAATCGACAACATAGCACGCATGATATTGATGAGATAAGTGGTTGTATGTAAACARTSTKCCCAAAACTTATTTGGCAAATTAGCATGAAATCTCAAAGCCTTAGCAGTTTCATGCAATGCCTATGTTTTCTCTCCARTAGAGATAGTAGTGGATAAAAGATACCGAGGATCTAGATCCATTTTGACGTATTTGGATCATAAAAATTTAGACCCTTACTGATCGGGTAGGATATGGATCCTAAAAAATAAAACGYATCTAGACTAAGTCCTCCTCTAGGACTCGGATCTGAATCCATTTACCCCTTTTTTTTAAATAAATTTTATTAAATATGACGAATGTAGATCAATATAATTGATCCAATATTTCAATATTTGATATTATATGTCCCAAAAATAACAAACCCACCACCCAAGCTTAACGAAGTAACTCACTGTGCTCAAGCTTAATGAATCAAATAAAGTTATATATTTCGTAATAATTAGATTTATTAACTCTTAAAAGTCTAATTTTTAGTGTTATTAATGTGTATTTGTGTTTGAAACTGTGAATATGTTGTACTTTAATCATGTATGATTGGTTGTGATCTCATGAACAATGGGAGACTTAAGGAGAATGTATGTTGTTTTAGACTTTTATTATTGAAAACTTAATTTATTATGTGTTTCTTTCATTTGAAGTAAAAAATAAGAAAGAAACCATCTAGGACCCATATCGGTAGGATCCATATATATGGATCTGGGTAGGATATGGATCTTGATCTAAGAGGACCTACCCGGATCTGGTCCATTGCCATCACTACTCTCTACTCTTCCATTTTGTTGAGGATTTCTTATTAACTTTTTTGATGCAAAATGCCTTTAGGAGCAAATAAAGAAGAACATGCTTCTTGTACAATTTATGTTCCGTMATCAATCCTAACATTCTTGACAGAYCATTGAAATGGGGTTTCAACATAAGATAGAAAGTGAGTCATGACATAATAGACTTGAGCATTATGATGAATCATATGAGTTAAAATGATTCTAGTATGATCATCAAGAATTATCAGAAAGTAATAAGCACCAAACAATGTAGAAGTTTTAGATTTTCCCCATAAATCAACATGCACCAATTCAGAAGAAGAAGAAGCAATAGAGGCAAAAACATGAAATGGTATTTTATGATGTTTGGCAAAAATACATGCCACGCAATTCGAACCACAATKTTTATTTACATGAAAAGGAAGCACAATATGTTGTCATTTGCTTGAAGAATCATGACCTAGCTAGCCTAGCATGCATGCATAAGAGATAAGCTAGACCTAGARACAACATTATTAATAGTAGATGAAGAAGATACAGAGCTAAGTTTGAGTGAAAAAATATAGAGATTAGAAACTCTGGAAGCAGTGGCTTTGACCTCTTTACCGCTAAGYTCCTAATAGGTACAAGATTTATTAAACATRAAAAGAAGTGGAGAATCTTATACTAATTTMCTAACTAAGAACAAATTATTTCGAAATGCATGGACATACAGAACATTGAATAGAGCAATATGTTCATTCAAGATAATTATACTAGCATGATTAGTTTTAGAAGATCCATRAGGTAAACTCACACTAATAGGAATATAAATAATAGAGAGAGATGAAAATAAGGACAGATGAGAAGATATATGATCAAATGCTCTTGTGTCTATTATCCAAGAACTAATAGTTCTTAGAGTAAGATTGAACATGTGAGATAATCACAATTACCTACAAATTGAATAGTAGGTGAAAGAGTAAGTGCTTGTTGAAATGAAATCGGATTAACCGCACCTTTTGTGATGGAGCATATAAGGTTTTCTACTAGTGATTTTGTAAATAAGTCCCTAAACCACATCTAAGACCAAATTTAGTGCTCACTATTGCACTTAAATCTAAAAATTAATTGATTTCAGTTTTCTCTAAACCAAAACTTGATGCTTGATTGATTGAAGCATATTAAATAGTAGTCTTCTGGCTCGATGCTACCCAGATCCTTTTTTTGTCTGTTTTAACTAAAACATGATGCATTGTGTAGTGTATTTCTTAGATCTTTAGATGTATAATGTGTGTTGTTGTGGTTAGTGGGAGTATGACCATCAAGGCATCGTTTCGCATATTATTGTCTTTATGCCTTTTTTTTGTTTATCACTGTATTTTGTAGGGTATCACATTTTTATTTATGTTAAATAAAAACAACTCCCATTTATAATGTTGGCAAAAATGATTGTCAAAATATCTAAATGTCTTTGATGAAAAATATGGTTTGTTGAGAACTCATTAGTGTCTTTCCTTGTAAATAACATTTATTTGAAATAATTTTGACAAAGCGAAAAACTAATTAGGATGCATTTTGGTGTTAATTATTCTTCTTATGCTTGTACAATGTGGGCCAAAAAATTTGGAGCAAAATAAAACCTAGTTAATTAGCCATATCATGAACCACAAACACATAAAAGTAGTATTTTCATTCTAAATGCATGTATGTCCACCATTATGTCAAAAGTTATGTTTTTTGTTTAATTCTACAAAAAAAGAAAAAAGAGAAAAGTCACGCTCAATGTGAACACATAGAACAATACTTTTAACCGATACGGAACAATATCAACGAAAATACCAAAACCAAAACTATTATCACTTATCGAACACACACAAGATCAAACAATGATTAGGATTGACTAAATGAAATTTATGAAAAGGTAGACATTGCAAAGAAATTTACCAATTTGATGTGAGGAGGCACTTTGGTTCTTGGCCTTTTAAATATGAGTTGGGGCAACTTTCTACAACTCTGTTTTAGTGCTTTCATTTAGTTGAGGTATTGATTGGGGCTATTGAAAGGTTGAGTATAATTGAAGGTTTAATTGTTGTTTTTGTAACTGCTATTGGGGAATTGTAGAGGCTTGTGTAGATGATGAACGATTAGTAGAAATAAAGTGGGGTAATTTATTAGGTGAGGAAGTTGAATGGCTAAACCGTGGGAAGAGTTTTTTAAAGAAAAAATCAAAAATGGCATGACATGGCAATATGAGGGATTAGAAATGTGATAAAATGAGAAAGTGTTGAAAGTGATGTCACGTGCAGTTGGGGTGGGGTTATTATAGAAGGATAGATTTTGAATTGTAGAGTAAATACTCCCTCCATACTCTAATGAAGCTTGCATTTCTCATATATATTTTTATTATTGCATGCATATTGCTTATTTCCATTTTGCGACTTGCGACTTGTTTTTTTACTATATTTTATAATGTTAGGGCCATAATTTTCTTAGTTTTTCCACCTTTCTTCCTTTTGTTCCTCATTTACACATTTTCTCCCACATTTTTTTACCTACGCTCATTTATAATATGCAAACTAGTTTTTTGGCCCGACGTTGTCCGGGTCTACGATTTCATTTTATATTACTATTTCCATTTTTGATTTCATTGTTTTACTATATGTGAAATGTAATGTACAATATAGTAAAATTGTCATTGTAAAATAACTAAATAAATCCTGTAACAAAATAAAGTGAGAAAATATTATACTTTTATCGTTCCATAATTATTATGTGCATTTTGGTTTTATTTCTCACTATTCACATGTACATAAATCTTCTACATATCCACATGTAGATTAGAACACTATACCATATTTTTATTATTGTAATAATTATAAATAATATTGTTATTTTTATATTATTATCCCCTTTGTTCGTGCCTCAGAGAAGGAAAAAACGAAAAATTATCATAATAATTGTAAAACATTTATCAATAATATCTACGTATATATTAGGGGTTAATATCTAACCTTTTTGTCAAAGGTTAAATAGTTGGCACGGATCGAAAGTATTATTGTGAATAATAATAATATCACAATTTTCTTTACCTCAAAAAAATAGGATGCACGAATTTATACAATTATTTTAAACAATAAAACTAATATTTCGTCTAAATTAATGGTTAAAATCTCCTCTAATAAAAATAGTGTTATAATCTAAAAAATTAATGAAATTATTAAAAAAAAAGCTAAAGAATGATACATTAAGTGCGCTTAACAATAGAACATATAATTTTAAAAGAGTGAAGTGTTACACTAATGATGTTAGTTGAGTTAGTAGGGCATATTAAATATGTGAATAGGTCTTGAGTTCAAATCTTACTATAAACATATTTTTAATTGAGCAACTACACTATAATCCTGCATGCACTAGATGACATGGCATATGAGATGGGGAGCTAATGACATGTCGCATACATGCATAATTCTAGAGAAAGCTTAGGGAACACATGGCGCATGTACGGTGAGTAAAGGAACCACGTGGCGCTATGACGGTGTTTAGAACACCTTTTAATAATATTTGTAGATAGTAAATGTACACTTTATTACAGTACAAATGGAGAAGATAACCCTCTGCTCTCAGATATACTTCGTATTCAACATTGTATTCCAACTTTATTAAGAACAGCTTCTAATAGAACAATAGAAGAAGAATTTAACAAACTGTAAAATCATTGGACCTTTCTTTAATTTGTTTGCAAACATATTTTGTTTTGGTCTTACGTACTTATTTAATTATGATTAGAAGAAAAAAAAGATTTCATTCATAAGGATAATCAAATTACACTTTACAATCAATAGATAAAAATCCAAAAATTTTCACAAAATAAATAACAGTCAGAACAAGCAAGTTACATTGCAAATTCGATTGATAATTGTTTTCATTTTAAAACAATCATCACTATAATCTACTTTGGCCTCATTCAAGGCCAGCTTTGTTAGTTTTTTATTAGTATATAATATAATATATATTATATATTATATATATATAATTATATATATATATATATATATATATATATATATATATATATATATATATATATATATATATATATATATATATATATGGCTAAGCTTTGTTAGGTTGTCTTGGAGAGTATTTATTAGAAAATACGAAGTAAATAAAATACACAAATTGTTTGGTGTGTATAAGAGTTAAATAAGGAAGTTATTAGTATTAATAAATTTGTTTAACATTGATTGACGCGTGAGTTGGTCAGAAATTCTCTACTCTATTACGGAGTACTATATTAGAAAATATATTTAATTGATATATATAACCTTAAGGTTTGTATATATCAAGTCCCATAAATAAAACATCCTATTCCTTTGGCCCTCTCYTCATTATTTTTGTACATTAATCTTTATGATATTTTAAACTAAAAATTTGAAAATCATAACAAGCCCTTAATCTTTAGGATACAATTTTCTTGAAGGTAGCAATGCAATAAGTTAATCATAAAAGTAAAAGTGCAATAATGTAAGATCAAATAAAGTTTTATTAAATCCTTGCATGTGTTATTATATGGTTTTTCTTTAATTTATGAAATCCAATTTCAATGGGTTCAATAAAATTTATACAACCCACTTGCAAATTGCCATGAGATTGAATACATAAGGAGCTTCATTCTTATTGAAGAAGATTACAATTCAATCCCTCATGTTTACCTCCAAACACTACGTGTGCATTCAAACAGTTAACCAAAAAACCTAATGCCTTTCCATGTATTGTCTTGCCAATAATACTTTGATCTTCTTTTCCATGTAAAACATTGCCAATGAAACTGAGATCGATGTTATCCACTTTGATTCCTTTGCAAGGAGAGAATGGGCTACACGCGAAAGAGAGAGGACTTCTTGTTGTAGCAGTACCCCTTAAGTTACTGATGATCACGTTCTGGATCTTTGCTTGGATCGACTGTTATACGAGGAAAAGAAGCTAAATTGTTAGCGAAAAAAAATATAAGTCATGTTATGTTCTTGAATTATGAGAAATTTGTTCTATTAGCTAATTAATTAATTAAAGACAGATGGAGTAAATAATTATCGAATAGTTGGTTCGTTGGAAAAAAAWGTACCGCTTTAACTCGTAGGCTAATTTGTTGTTGGTTTATGAAAATAGGGCATTTCACTGCATCCATTATTAGACCTTCCAAATTAATGTCTGAAATTAGGCTCAGTTTGGCCTCGAGACGAGGATTGATCTTTACGCCAAAAGCACTTCCCTTGAACACACAATTCTTAACTAGCACCCCTTTCACGTCCAGATGTGCTTTGGTAAAGGCTAACCCTCCAATACTGGATTTCAACCAAAAAAAAGTCATGGAAACAATTTAATATTACATACTAGTTTTAAACATGGACAATGTCCGATCCATGTTACGATATAATATTGTTCACGTTATATAATAATTTTCCTGCTAATAATGAGTAAGATGTAATTGTGTTAAAATAAACAGATACAAGTACTCAAATGGATTATATGCTATTTTAAAGTGATTTATAATGCCAATATTTTTAATCTTAAAATAGCAATAGCAATGATCACTTTAAAAATAATATAGTAATATCAATGATCACTTAAAATAAAATAGTATGCAATATCAACAAAAGTTAGAGAAAATTATAAGAGTAGCTTCTTTTGTGTTTTTAACTCTTATTTTACTGTAGTTTGTTTTGTATAGACAAAAATAATGAGTTTAGGTAAATTTAGATAAAAACAAACTTATTTTTCTCTATTACAAAACAAGCTATATTAAGTTCGGAAAAGTTCAACGAAACAAATCTATTGAATTTTTCGTAAACACTATCATAGCAAAAAAGGAAGATCAAAGGTATTACCTAATACCATTGTTAAAAAAAAAAAGTATACCTAATACCATGCCGATGCACAGGTGAGTCCAGTGCAGAGAATAGAAGAAGATCCAGGAGCAACGGTACACAACATTAGCATGTGTATGAAGCCATTAAACACACTAACTGATGTCGAGGCACTTATTAAACACCATTTGAGTATTAGATTATTAATGCCACCACACCCATTGCATTAACCATTAAAGCTACCATTAGTAAGTTACTATTGATTACATGTGATTAAGTGCGTACGATGATGTTTTTGCTTTCCAAAACCAAACACATGATTTGAAGCAGGATTTATCGAGGTGATTCCCTCATCACAATGTTTTCGACCCCACATAATTGTATTAACTGCAAAAATGAGGCACTAAGAAATCAATATGTCACATTTTAAAGATTACTATTTTACGTTTGACTCCCCCACCATATCTTATAATCAGCATTGATTAGACATTTTCCTCTCAACTTTATATCAAATCTTTGCAGCTAATATGTACGAAGGAATATAAGAAAATTGATTGTTATAGCTTAACACCATTGCTTAAAAAAAGTCAATCAGACCCTTTATTGCCAGCCAGTCTATTAGTATTATTAGTGGCTGGTGGTCGCATGCTTTGGAAGCTTGTATAGAGAATCCAATGGATCCTTTCCATGAGTGACACCATCCACCATTTTCGAAGACAACAAAATCATGGGTATACTGGTAACATCAGATCGCGATCAAATCTCCTTGAAAGCTCAACTGTTATATTAATTCGATTCACATGCCGGCGAATATAATTTGTGCTACTACGTATTTCCTGAGTAATCACTACTTGATGTCCTGTGCTAGAAATGCATGCCTCTTGCCATTGCTTTTAAATCCTATTATAAATCGACCAAACCAGGATAATTAGTATAGAGCGAATATGTTTTCCAACGACACCCTTGAGTTTAGATTAGATTACATTCAGGAAAATTTTAAATATGAAAATTTCAGCATGAGTACATGCGAAAATAATTACGTGATATGATTAGCTGTCAGTTGTGAAATTTCTCTAAAGTCCTAATTTACTTATGATGAAGAGAAGTATTTCATCTAAATAAATCTTAAGGGCTAAATATAACATATATAATTCTATTCAACAAAACACTATAACAAAAAATGTAGCCAAAGAATGACCATTGAAGATATATAAAGAAAGAAAATTCATGTAATAAATAAACTTACTATTCCATTCGAATTTTCTCCCTTCTTATAGACAGGTTTCCCATCTCCTAGAGCTCCATATTGGGTGACGTCATGAACTACATTATTGTTGTTATTGTTGTTGTTGTTATTGCTCGAACCACAATCGCAAGGAGGGGGAGTTGCAAGGTCACCATGGCCTTGGCCTCGAAAGAGACATAAAGAAAGGGCTAATACAAGTAAAGTTGTTAGCATAATTCCTTTATTAGCCATATTTATTATTGTGACCTTGCAACTAATATGCCAATAGCAAAGGAACCTTTTTCTTTGAACTATATATACACTAATATAAGAAAGGAACCTGCAAAATTCATATGATAATGTTTGCTTTATATATGTAAAATATGAATAATGCTAATTGTCTGTATTTAGGCTTATTTTCTATTATTAGGGTTTACTATTCATTTTCTTAATGCTTAATTTGAAGGTATTGCTTCTCATCCATTAATCAAGAGATTTTKAAGGATTTCTTTAGCTTTCATTTTTAATGTCATCTAGCTAGCCACAATTCATTATACATGGGATGTGTAATGAATAGTAAGTTTAATTGTTCAAAGTTTTCATGTTGCACACAATGTGCCGTCTTTGATGCAAAATTTTCTAAAGGGGGTGTTTGTCTGTTTYGTAGACCATATCGTACATACCTAGCTAAGTGCAACAACATACACTTTTTTTAGGTTACAAATTAATTGAACATATTAGTGAAAATAAACAAATATTTTGCAAATGAAAAAAAATAAAATTAGTATTGACWCACCTAGAGCTAGGTACAATGGGTTGCACTATACAATTTCCCATGTTTGTTATAATAAAAGTAAATGTAACGAAAATTATTCCCGCTGTTTCTTTTTACTTGCACCATAAAATTTTGCACGGTTTTCAGTCTCTAATTTGATTATTGAAAACTCAAATTATATAATCTAGAAAATTAAAAAAAGTTGATATTAATAAACTACACATTTAAACAAATCTAACAAATTAAAATCTTAATTAACTATCTTATCATTATAGATTAGATTTGCCAACAAAGTTGATTAAAATATGGAATACTTAGTTTGATTCCCAAAAAGGAAATAATGCAAATAATTTGAGATAGAAGGAGTATTTGATTAGAGAGGGTAAAGGTTAATGATAACCTAGGTAGCACCAAAACGGGTACGTGTATGGGTATGGCCGTGTTTTCGGTACGGGGGTAAGGCAAAAAAAATTCTAGGATACGAGTACGTCGAAACGCGCACTATTAAATATGTTTTTGAAAATGAAATTTATGAAAATTATAATGAAAACTTGGCAAAATACAATGAACATCAAATAATCAAGTTAATTCTAACCAAATATGTAAAACGTCGTGACCAAAATAATCAAGAACGACAATAAATTAAATTCAATCCACTACGAATACGGAGTACAGAGTATTTTCATTGAAACGAAAAAAGACAGTCAAACTAACCCACTAACATATTACTTATACATTACAKTCATTTATACAATCCAACAACAAATCAAATTCAATAATATAATTACATCGATTTCACAAATYTACCCAATTAACCCAAATTCACTAACATACCACTTTTCAATATAATAAAAAGCAATTCCATAAATATATCAAAATATACAATTACACACCAAATCAGAAAATAGAAATTCATGATAAATTTATTACAATTTACAAATTTACAATTTAATTAAAAATTAATAAATAAACTACAAAACAACTCAACCATTACTAACTTGTTGTTACCGTATTTACGAATTAGTAGTATAGTATGAAGCTTAGAAGTTAGAATTAGAAGTAAGGCCCAATTAAAAAGGGCCCACACCCTGTTGGTACGCCCACTTGAAAAGGATACGACCCGTACCCATTTTAATTGGGRTGTACCCGTACTCGGGTTTTCCAAATAAATTAATTGGGTACGGTTTAGGCGTATCGGGTACATGTTTTAGGCGTATCGTCCGTACCCGTACCCGATACTCAATTCGCCAWTTTTTCGGCGTATCCGTGCAACGTAGATGATAACAATAGGCTTCTAGTAATATGGATTACCTTTAATAGTGCTTGTCTTGAGAAATAGAAACACTTTAGTAATCGATCTCTATCTACATTGTTATTATAACTAAGTCATGCCATTTGTATTCAAAACTTGAGATTGATYAGGTTGTCAAAATAAAATAAAAAATGAAATTGATGAAGGATAAAAGATGAGCTTCTTTATTCAATTTGAAAGCAAACATCTTCATTCTACTATCACCAATTTAGTCTGTAATACAAATTGGAACACCAAGCTTCTACTACTTGCTAAATAAAAAGGAAAGAGTTGAAGGAAAGTCATACAGCTGAAAAATCTTCTTACTTCTTGCTCTTGGCAAGGCCTTCCTTCCCAGCTTAAAGAAGGCTACATGTAATAATCCCCATCTCGAAGACGTAATTTTTCCATCTTTTGTGTAAACAAGAGGCCTAATCAATTTTGAACTCCTACTAATCTATTGACTGTGGCCTAATCATTTCTCAAATAGTCTATCTGTGTCAAATTCATCAGTRATCTTTTGAGTAGACCGCTAGCTTTAAACGAATAACGTAACAAAATGTTAATTAACTACTTGTACTGGTTGGCTTAATTTCATATACTAGACAACCAATGTTTGGRCTAGTGACMAGGCAATACTCTAGAATCTTCGACTTTTACAAGCAGTTTTTGCACCTCATCATGATTTAGCAAACGAAGTTAAGAGTGGTGCAAATAGTATTCACAAGCTCACAATATATCTTATGCTGCCTTGTTGATTGATTTCAAAACTTACAATAGTGGTGTGAAATACCTGTAAAATGTGGACTAATAGTCTAATCTAGCTTCAGCAAGGAAATAGCTTTTTAGAAGTTAATATTAATCAAAATATTCTTTTACATATACAATTCCAATGCCTATCAATAGAAGTTATCACACAAACAGAATTAAATAGTCCTCAAAAGCCATATCTAGGAACCAAAGTAAGTCCATATGACAGTATCAGACTGTCAGTAACCACTGATGAAATGACGAGAAATGATAGCCTGGTTCATATTGTTCTGAAATCATTAAGCCTAATGTCTTGGATCGAACGCTGCCGTCAAACCAAGGGTGGCTTCAAGACTAAAAAAAGAAAAGAATTTTTTTAGCCATCTGCACTCCAGATCACCAAAGCAAAAGGCCTAAAAAAAATTGTAAGGTGATATGTAAGTATGTAACTTTCACAAATAATATTGTTAATTTGTAAGTGTATATTAACAATACAAAATCCCTAACTGCCACAAGGTTTGATATCATCAAGAACAAAGCAAACATCAAATACGAGTATGAGAGAAATTCCGAAAGCTTTTCATCTTAAAATGAATAGAGAATCATTGGATGAGCAGACTGTTATGCATCATATGTGGACTCAAGAATAGAAATATGATCTACTGCTAGGAAAGAAAATAAACTCAACCCATTTTATTAAGAGCATGACATGTTACATCGACATGGTAAAGACTATGAATATTACTTTCACAATCACACTAGTTCAAGAACAATCTCATAGTACAATACAGTCTTTGAATTTTTTGTACTTTCCCACCTTTTATTTCCAAAATTTCTAAAACTCCCACCTTTTGTTTACCTAAACCTCTAAAACTCCCACCTATCACTAACTCCGTTATTTTTTCTGTTAAGTTGAGGGTTATATTTGTAATTTCTCTATTATTTCTTTCTTTACTTGCTTCATCTCCTCCATTCTTCACAACCAATACCAGTCATCACTTCCTTCACTAATCACTCTTGAATTCATTCATCCATTTTCCTTTTATGTACTTCCTTTCTCCACTATAAAACACTCCCTAAAATAGCCCTAAACAACTATTATATATTGAACACCCTTAAATCAGCCCAAAACCTGATCATGAATAATGAGGGAGGTAATGAATAATTATTACCTGGTTATGAACWAGAATGAGGAGAAGGCAGCAACAATGGTGAAAATGGAATTGGAAATGTCGTAGATGAACAACAAGGCTTCAATTTTCGATCTCCTTTATTTGAATCAAATCAGTTATTTTAAGTCAAAGATTGAAGAATTCACCTCCTTCTTCTCCAATTCACTCACTTGATTTTCAAGATGGTAAATTTAAAAAGCAACGCTTGCACAAGTCTAAGCACTACCACTTGCATGTTGCTATTCCACCCATGAATTTAGCAGATTTCCTTAAAGAGGATATGGAGATGGACTTACCGGAAAGTACATGTCCCACCAAAAGCATAAAGGAGATGATGGACACCACTACTAACGTCATCGTGGGGAGTCCAGCTTGGGGGACACAACATTAACTCCCACTAGAAAAATGAGAGGGGAGTTATTGAGCTCCGTCAGAGCAAAGACCAAAGTCCGGTTGTCTATTGGCCATTTATACCATTTGTGTTAGTCTCAATCTAACTTACATTTAAACCATTTATGGAACTCCTTCTATTACTCATTTTGGGCCACTCATACAACCCCTGGCAGCTTCCCCTTATTTATACGCTACCTATGAATGGTTGTTTTCCTTCACACACCACTCGACTCCCCAACCACTTGTTCTCCTACTTGTCTTCTTCCGATTCTACATACCAACCAACAATGACTTCCCCTATTTCAAGAAATGCCGAGAAATTGTGGTTTGGAAGCATTCGAAGGAATGTGCATGTGTAGGAGGGGGATAGGCTTTTGGTTCCTATTTTCTCCTTGTGTGACCCCTTTTATCCCCAGCCCAATTCAACTATTTAAGCCCAACTCCATTGCCTACAATTCCAGAAGAGCCAYGCCTAGAAGAACAAGTTTTTGATAGTTTTGGTCCTATTCACCATTGGAACCTCAATTGGGTTGCCCCCGTTCCTTCAGCCCCACCTTTTTTAAACACAGAAACTCATGACCAACTCCAACATTCCCATACTACTGATCCACTTCCATAACCGACCCACTCTCCATTTTGGGACGATTCCACATCTAATTCCACTGCAGTTTAAGCCTAGCCAACAAGCAAGCGCCTATCTGAGAGCCCCTGATTGAGATGCTCTATCCCTGAGTCCAATCCACCATTTCCTTCCCTTTATGGATAATTAAGCTAAAGGCCCCAACCCTAGACTCTCCAGACCAGATCCCACTACTGATGTCTAGGTGCATTGCAATCTGCTGCGAGAACTGAACATTTGCTGCCATTGGAGGGAGGATTAGTGGATCCTCTTCACTTCTATTGCAACCCTCTCGCGAAGGCCCAATCTCTTCCCCCAACACAGAAAACCCTAGTCATGCTCTTACTAAGAGGACACCTTCATGGAAATGCTACACACAACTGTCACAAAATCATGATGATCGTTCTTTGGTATCCACACTCCAAAGCCAAAGCAAGGCTATTTGGATGGGCCACAAAAGAAGAAGCACTGGGCAGTCCATGGGAAACTAAGCTAAGAAATGGAAAGGAAAGGAAGCACAAGAAAGAAGCATTGAACTTGATGGATGGAAGCAAAATAGGTTTCTAGCAATTAGACAGATTCGAAAAAACACTAGAAAGAAAGCAAAGGGGCGGAATCTAACGAAGAGTCATCAAAACATAAACAGAAGCACAACATTGACAACTGAATTCAGAGTGAAATTAAAATATTAATAGTGACGCACCTAGGATGCTATCTCCTGTTAAGTTTCTAGACTGATGATATACAGATAACATCTTCTAAACTGCAAAACACAACACTTAAAAAGGAACTCAAAGAAAGACTATACATTCCCATCTGAAATTAACATTAACACCATCGAAGAGACACTAACACCATGCAATAGAATTGAAGATTATTATCTTAACTACTAAATTCCCATAAACAATTAAAACACAAATACATGACAGAAATAAGCACCTTATTAGGTCGGTACACTAATATGCCTTCAATATGAAGATTCCCCAGATAAGAAATAGATTCGAGACTTGATGTAGCGTGCAAAATACAACTCACGACTCAGAGAATACCCTCTCTCAATTCCAACACTAACTGCATTGGATAACACCACACGCAATAACAACCATTGATTAATATCATATATTACTCAATCTACAGATATGTATACTATTCTTCACGATTTGAACACTCCATCACATAACACTATAAATTTACATTGAAAGTCGTTGGTTAAACCACCAGTATGGTGCTCAAATTCTACTTGTGCCGGTAATCAGATGGTTCTTATCGTACCTTTGACATGTGAGTGGAGTCAATTGACTTACTGAACTTGTGATCTTTTGTACTATTTGTTCCGTTACTCGTATAATCCTTAAATGTCTATAGGATAGATTTCCTCTTAAAAAAGTTTAATTGAAAGAATGAAGTATGCTCAAGCGTGAGTATTTACTTCATAAGATTAATCCTTAATCCCTGTATCAAGCATACAATACCGCTCTGGTATCCTTACTTAATCTTTACTAAAGAACATATCCGGATATCTATAATGACTAAGGCCAATTCTTGTTTTTCTGTTTTTGAAAATTTCAATCAACAATCTAACATATTTCCATTCATTAAAATGGTAGACTGTAGATCGTAATCATCTCTAATTATCAGCTATCATATAATATCTATACTTCAAATAGCAAAAGCAACTAGAACATACACTGGAACAATCTCTTACTTCCAAAAGCTACCAATCTCCCCAGCCAAACAGCAACTAACACTTAATACTTGGACTAAATTAAACACAAAAAACACTACCGCAACTTAAATAATAAAAATATAATGATCCCCAGCAAAAAATCCAATCCACTCCAATGAAACACAATAGCATAACTATTTAAACTTAGTTACCTAACTCCTATTCTTACTTAAGAAACACATATTGAATTCTTCAGTTCCTGTATCTAATGCATCCCAAGAAATCTACTCATAACTATTACTTCACCCCTATATAAAATGAAAGAGAACAACCTATAAAAATGGAAGGATGTATCAGAATAATAGAGAAATCAAGTGTCACTAGATACCAAAATTTGGAAAAGTGTATGAGAATCCGCCTGGAATATTTAAACTAGCAACCAAATCTGAAATCCATCCTAATTCACTAACAAGAACCTTATTGCTATGTGACAACACAAAGAATTTAAGGGAAACTGCTCTGAATAATCATTTTGTATTCAAAATTATATAATGTAAAGATATCAGCAAGGCAATCTATAGTGATCTACGTGAAAGACTTGAACTAGACAAAAATTAATAGAAACAGCCAGAGCATACAATATAAAATCATTGAGACACAGAAAGAGCGAAGATATTCTATGCATAATTTGGAGAAATCAATCACAAAATTGATTTTTTAAATTACTGTTAACAAACAAGAAAGAAACAATGAACAAACCCTAAGGCAAAAACATATGACCCATAAATCATGGACATGCCATTACGTAGAATAAGAACCAAGCTAGCACCAATTATTCCAAAAGTACATACCAAGATCTATGTCACACTGGCTTCCACCTGGATATCCTTTCATAACACATAATAAAATTATTATAAATGACAATAATCAGTCCTAGATGCTACCCATGCCAGCCACACGACCAAATGAAAACATCTAGAGATAGTCCTCTTGATGAAAGTAAATAACTATGTAGAACATACGAAACAGACAAAGTTATCTTCTGAACCCTTAAACTCCATCCTGCCAGAAGGTAGTACCATCCCGAAACTTCAATCTTTTTCACCCACACTTGACAATTTTCAAAGAAAGACTATCCTCTTGATCATCTTCCACGTCTCTTATAACCCAAAGAACGGAGGCATGACCGCAACTACTCCAAAAAGGCATATAACATCGTCATCACACATAACTTACCACAATTCCAACTTCATTCGAAGTCGACCTCCAATTATCTCAATATCCTCAAAAGACCATGTTCTTCATAATAATCCTTATGAAGTAATCTCATATGATTTCAAAGCCTTTATGCCAGTCCAAAGAACTACATACCATGAGTGACAACTGAAAACATCTACGTTGCTCATAACTTTTACAATCATATCGATGGAATCCATGACAAATCGCTCTAAAATTTAACTTATACCTCAGTGAATCTTAACAACTACATCCACCTTCATTTGGAGTTTCTTCTTACAATTGCTCAACCCATATCATCACTGAACAAGTGACTTTGAGATGGATCTAAGAAACCCATTATACCTCTCAATATTCCTACTCTAATGTACTCCAATTAGATCTTACCACAAAAAAATAATGTTACACGCACCCTACAGACGGGCACGAACACAAAACGACCCTCACTTAATCTCCATCACATGTATTCCCTTACTTGAGTTTATACAGGAAACTCTATCTATATAGCACAACAAAAATTCTAACGACTCACGGTTGTGCAGATGTAAACCAAATCTAATCACACTATATCTTTGCTGATTGATCGCAAACTATCATTTATAATGTAACCTAACTGTGGATCACGTACATCAACACTATCACTTGATGATAATCTAAGAGTCATAGAGAATAACGCGGTCAATTTTATAAATGTAATCACCATATCAATTTTAGCAAAACCACCTGTAATGAGCAATGAACACTATCCCAAAGAACCTACGAGAATGACCACAAAATGCATCTAAACCCTTATACTGAACCGAGTGCACACGATGAGTTGATGTCTCAACAAGTGCATTTCGTGGCTATGACAACATTCCATCACTAATTAGTTCCTATAGAGCAACACTCTTCAACATAGTCAACCCGACCTACAAATAATCACACATATAACCATATAACCATTCTGTAACACGCCTTGCTAGTATATGAATGCCAACTATATCCCTCAAAAGTGCTATCCTTAAAGCAAAATCTTAATATCCACTTATATCCACAAATTTACTGGCTAAAAAACCACTCCAAAACCTTAAACAAAAACCAAAATCAATTCTAAAACCCAAGAACAATAACCAACGAAGATATCAATAAAAAAATTAAAGAAATGACATTAAACATGAGAAAGCAATATCATAAATAACAATCTTCAATGCACACTGTAAAGAAAGAAATGTTGGTTATACCCCTAGAAATAATTGAGCCTAACATGATGTTGTAAACAAGCCATTGAGGACATCCATAAAATACAAAAATGTTATCGAAAAAAAGTATACTACAACCTACGGACACCTTCTTACACCCCTCACTTACAATTACACGAATGACCTTTAATTCATCAAATCATGTAACAGATGTACTGCATTCCAAGAAGAGCGATTACGTTATCGATCGAAATCCCGACGAGAGTCCACATTACACGAAAAAAATAAGAATTAATTGACACATTAAGGCCATCTCCAATGGCATCAGAAATTTCAAGTGGAACCAACTCTTCTATATATTCAGACCTCAATATTGCCAATGAAGCGATAAATCCTCATTTGAAACGTCCCTCCTTAAATACTCCAGCATACCAATTTTATCAACCCATTACAACCCGACAATAAGGATGATGTATAACTGAATGTACTCCCATGGCAACATCACAGATCCATACCAGTTATGTTGTAAAATGATATGGTGTTGGAATATGCTCACTCTAGTTTGCTTAATTGGGAAAAATAGCCCGAGCAATGGGGTGTCTGAAAATTACACATAACTCGCCTCGCTAACAAGGAGATGATTGCCAAAAAACGAGATAACAGTTCCCTCCCCATTTGTTTCTTTGTTAGGGAAACTGCAGATATATTCAAGTCGATCTCATCGCCCAAATAGTTGAAACTGACTTGGATTCATAGCATACTACTCATTCCACTCAGTTTGCTCATATCAATGATGTCATATAATAGTTATAAACTAGTCACGATTAGGCATAGCACAGCACTTTAACCACTCTGTGAGGCAGATCTTCTGACATACACAATCAATGTGTATAGAAAAACAAACGTAACCTACAGTACATGAAGGATAAATTCAGAATGTCTATGTTGACTATAAATGGTTTGGGGAAACAACCATAAGATACATGAATGACACATAAACCCTAATGCAAGAAGTATCTCAGGGAAACCGATATTGGAAGTAGTAATGAATCACCCCAAGGCGAAGAGGAGTTGTTAATGACGCATCGAAAAAGCACAACATTCTTCAAGGGACTACTGGTTGGTGATTTTGACATCAAATAGTAATGATCATTCAGGCAATGGCATACCTTAATAGGCCATAATCACCCAAGACTATATTATTGCAGCCATTTATTGCTAATAGAAAGATAGGGTTTACCTCCTTCACTCCGATCGTTCAATACAAACACATTATCGTAATAAATCCTTCAGACCCGTAAAGCGGAGTTGAAGAATGTAGATATTGTTAATATATCATAAGATAATACTATTAGTAGTACATTTATGAAGTCTCTAACTCAAATTTAGCCCTAACTCCTAGAAAATGGAATTGGGTTTATCTACTTGCAAAAAAAAAAAAAACAACAAGAAAAAAAAAAAACTCATATACTAAAGAAGTCTCAATCTACTTTGTTAACCCTTCTCTATTACATTTCACTCATTCGATATATCACTCCACTTGCGAACTTCACTTATCAATAACAAAACCACTAAAACAGATACTAATGATTCATCATGACCATGTCATACACCAACAAAATTTCCCAGCCAAAATTTACAGTCGACATCAACTCTTCTGTTTTTCTAACCAAAATCTTTGACTACTATATTCACATTACAATTCTTGGAAATATGATCATAGTTCAATTAATTCCTCACTAACATTTAAAAACTAATATATGACATGCTCTCATTTTTCATTTCTTATCATTCTTAATCTAAACCTACAAAAATAAAGCCACAAAATATTCATCATTAACACATCAACTCTTCACAATTTTTTCCTACCAAAACGACATGGCATATTAATATTCTTCTTCTGTAAAAAATCTTTTTGACACTTTAAAATACTTTTCTTATCAACGGTATCCTGTAATCCCCCGTTAATTTCGATATTTACAATTATATTCTTATAAATATAATATCAATTATTTATAAAATCGATACACTCATGCAATATCAATTTAATTTTATATTCACTTAATATATTTGATCAGCAAAAAATTAAATTTAATTTTACTATTACAATATTGTGCATAAAATCCTCCAATAATAAATAATAATAAAATTATAAATAATTAATATCAATATATAATAAAATAATATTATAAAACTAACCACAAATACTTTAAATTATAAGTTTTATTTTTCTCACCCGCCATATCATTCAACAATCAGCCTCATTACCCTTCCAAAAAAAAGTAAGAAAACACGGAAAAAGCAGAAGACGACCGCCTTCGTGCATACGCCTGCTTCCTCCCTGCTGACCATGCTTCGTGCTCCCCCGCCCCTACTACCCCACCACAGCCCGTCCCCTTCCCCCTCTCTTCTGGCTTTTTCTTCCTTTCCCATGTTAACCATGTTTAATTATTTTTGGTTAATATAATCAAATCACATATCAATTATTTGAATATGTTGTAGTATAACTTTTATGATTTCAATTGAATAAATTTTCAGATTACTAGTTGAATTTAGGCTTAAAATTGTGGATTTCATTTTTAAGGTTAAGAATTTAAACTGTTTTCCTATGAATTTGAATTGTATGACAATGGAAATTGAAAATTTTAGAGCTTAGATTAAATTTCAGATTCTATTTATAAGGTATTTTTTTTCTGGAATTGATATTTTAAATATGTTTTTATTGAATAAAACTGTTATAATTTTATAAGTATTACAAGCTTAAGACTTCTCTGTTACAAGTTTTAATAATATCCATTCTCTTAAATATTTATTATTTTCACCTCAAACAATTTCTAAATAATATTGTGACAGTAAAGCATGTTTTATTGTTGAATTTTATGAAAAAAAATTCCAGATTACTTTAAATGAATGAAAAGAGCATATTTCTTTTGTTAAATTAATTTTCAGGATTTTCAACTAGGCTATAGTTATAAGGTGGTATACTATCATTAGGTGTTTTAGATAAAATATGATTTAGTAACTTTTAGCCATTAAAACTACTTATACTGTAAATTAAATGTCAGTGCGTATCAAGTTGTCATAATTTAGAGGAATCTAAGTCGATTTAAGCTGTTTAATGTTTTCGCTCTTATCAGTATGTACTACTTGGAACCCTATTTTTGCCTGTTGAATGTTTATAAGTAAGGCCATGATAAAACCATGGAATTGTTTTCACGAATAATTATTTAATTGCCTATCTATGTGAGTCCTATTGTTGAGTGTCATGACAACAGTTGCCAAGACAGTACATTGATCGCATGAATACACTAGCTTTGAACAGATGAAAAAACTTTCTTGGTCATTAAAGAAAAGTACATGTAATGCTAACAATTTATATGTCAAATCTATTGTTTGTCATTACAGTTTCCAACTCTCTGAGCAGAAGTCCTCGAAGTTATCTCTAAAACATTCAAGTAAAGAAGATTCAAGGCAAGCTTGAAGATTTGTTTATATTGATTATATATTTTTCTAGTTTAACAGTTCTTTATATTGTATAAGATCATTTGTTGTTAATGCTGGTGATATGGACAGATTATGGACTCTTCTTTAGTGAAGACAACTAGACCAGTTGTTAGTTGCTCACACTCCATTGAAAACAGTTTCTACTTTTCACAACTCTATCACCTTCGAACAATAACTTTAGACTTCCTAAAAAGAATTGGAACTTAAGTGATTAGTTAAAGTATTTACTGGAATATTGTGTAATTATTTTTCAGAGTTAATAAACTACGTATTATTTTATCTGTATAAATATATATCTTTAACTATTGTCTTATATATAGTGCTTATGTAAACACTATCTCACATTCAGAGTTCTGATCTGGGGTCGAGTATCTCAATGATCTCTTGCCTATAAATTCACAAGTATCATCTCTTACAGTATGTCTCTCCGACTTCAAAGATTATATTTCGAGAGGATATAAGCGTGTGTAGCTAGTGCTAAGCAGATCATAGATCATACGTTGATACTTATGACTTTATATACTCTTACCTCTTTGTAGATTATTTAGAAAAATCTATTGATCATCACAACGGTTGTAATCGTGTTAGCATTTGGAGTTCAATTTGCTGGTTGTGAATTCACAAGCAATATCCACACTTGGTTGAGTGGTTTCATTTGCTGAGAATCATTACTTAGAGATGAGGTTACATATGCATCGGTTAGTAATTATAATAAAAGTAACATATGGTTAGGGAGACGTACCCAAGTTGGCTGAACTCCTTTCATTAATATCTTTGTGTCTTTATTGTTTTATTACGTTCTACTAACTGTTTAACTAATAATTCCCTGCGAAACATACAAGCTATTCTACCTGACTAGACAACAGTAGCAAATCGAAAATTTAGTGGCTACCAATTCACCCCCTCTCTTATACACTTGGGAAACTCAGCTCTATTTGTGAAATTGTGCTGAATAAATTGAAAGATGTTTTATCTCTTGAGATTATATGAAGTTTGTTAATCATTTTCTAAATAGCTGTTTGTCAATGATTGGATTTGGTCAAGTAAAAACTTCCGATGAGGGTTCATTAATCAGAATGAATTAAGTATCAAGTTATCACTTACTTCTTCGATGGTAAATTTTTATATGGTGAATTTAAGTGATAATAGTTAACGCCATGAGTGATTATACCGTTCATGACTCATAGTATGAATTAGTTAAGGAAATATTCATATCTTAATGACTGAGTTAGGTGGCTGTCATGAACATTATTAATTAAAGATTTATGCAAAATAGATTGTAAGTGACTTGTGTCTTTTGTGAGTTCGTTGAGATACTTGTCAGTATATAACAGTAAATATTAAAGAAGGACAATTTTCATTCGCTAACTTTGTAGAACCGTTTGGATTCAACGCGTTCTCATTTCATTCTTTTACAAAGGATTCATCCAAAAGATTTCATCCAAAATGGAGTTTATTAATCTCATTCTAAGCTATAGTCGAGTCGGACCTCCTTCGCTATCTTATTCTATTGAACTTTGAGCCTTCGATCGGGATGCATTGATAAACTTTGACACTGTTTTTTTATTTGTTAGAATATGGCAGCCTTAGTTTCGAGTGGGTCTGGTTGAGTCTTGCACCTTGGTTGGGTTGAACAACCTTGTTGTGCATCACTATCATAAACAATATAAATAAATGATAAGTCACCATATTGGAGGCGAGTAAAGTTTATGTTTTTAAGAGATACAATCTATAACAGTACAGTGATGATTAATTGTTATGGCGGGTGGGGGCGGGAAGACAGGTGGTGTAAATAGTTATTGATTGCCGTTTTGTCGCGTTAATCGATGTGTATATGTCTATATTGAGAATGTTTGATAACCTCAATTGAGTTATTTTTTCTATATACAAGTGTCCTAACTCTTATGGTCCAGTATTTAGGATATTGTGTCCGTTTTCGCGTCTTCTATTTATTGTACTCACTTTGCTGATTGGCGATGTTATTGCTGTGTTGCTCCACATTTTCTTCTTTGGACTGTGATATCTTATTTCATCTGGAAATTATGATGGAGAACTTTATTAGTAATTTCATCATTGACTTACTTGTTGATGATGGAGAGATCCATCTTACTAAAGAAATATTACTTTAACTCGTGAACCCTACAGATACGATTTTATATTCAGTTATTATTTGAAAGGATTTTCCGTATCAGATACTCTTAATGTCCCAATCTTGTCAAATAAATTTCTATATTCAGTATTTTAGCACTTTGGGTGAATATTTCTTAATTGACTTTCCCATGCAAATATATTTAGCCTAACGTTAACATTGCATGGGCATTCCAATATTTTCCGTATTTTAGCTTAATATTTCACATAAATGGAAATTTATTGGGTGTACCATGCCCGTTGACCCGTTTTAAAAGTGATGTTCATTAATTTTAGACAATTCCTACTCGTATAAGAATAATGCAAAAAAATTAAATTGTAAACGCAATAAAAAGATATTAAGTGATTGTCTTTGTACAAAAAATGTCCACTTTTTAATATACATCTACTACCCGAAAAAATATAATTATTTTACTATTGTGATACGGATATCGTTTTATAAATTCTATTATGAAGATTATTTTATATTGTTATACAGAGTAATGTATTATAATAATGTTTTGTAAAACTTATTATTGAAAAAATCAAGCTCGTATTTCTATAATAAATCGTATTTTTTATTTGGTATAAGCGCATAATTTTAGAATATATGGATTTTAGTTATTTTTGTTGTTATCATTTTAGGCTCAATTGAGTTATTAATGTTAATATTTTACGTGTAGGATGTGTTAGAAGAGCTCCTTTGGAAGTTTATCTTTATGATTTGATATGCATGATAATTAGCTTACTGTTAGAAATGACAAAAGACTACAGCTCAAAGCTAGGTGTCTTTTTAACAAAAAAATAAACCCAGCATTTGAACCCATCTTGATAGCCAAAAAAATGTATAAACACAAAAAACTGTTTTAGAAAATCCCATGCTTTGAGTATACTTAAAAAAATTAATATAATAAGAATAATTCAAATCCAATAATAATCGATACACTCAAACAAACCACATATCGCAAATCTCAGTTTCAACCCAAACTCCCTCAACTAAAACTCGCGCAACGCCACCATTCGTCGCGACCACCGTATGCACCCCACTACCTCAATTCCCTTAATTTGTCTCGTATCCACAGAGAAAGACCATAGACCGTCGTTGCCTTTCCTTCATCCAATTGCTTTTCCGTTGACTTCTCCCTCGCGTCATGGTTTCTGCGCCCACTACAATCCTACCGTCCGACTTACTGCACCCGCTGCACTCCCTCTTCACTGCGGAATTACATCTCCCTCTTCCAAAAGTAGATAAAATAAAATATTGTAATTTACTATTTGTTTTGTAGTTTATATTTTGTTTATGGCAACTTAGAGTTGATTAATTGAATACTGTTGTTTGTTTTTATGTTTATCGCATCTTATTTTGGTATTTTTATGTGTTTGCTTTTGATTCAGTGGGTATAGAATATAATTACAATTCGATAGTTCTAAATTTTAATTCAATCATGTTGCTGTTCTGTTTATTGTGGATATACTCACTGCTCACTTGTTAAGTTCGCCTTCGATTAAAATGTTTTTAAGGTTGCTAAATAAGACTTAGAAGAATTCTGTCACAAAGAGTTACGCCAACATCGGAGGTATAGCACCCAAGCAGACATTATCCATTCGCAACATTTTATGATTTTTATACACGAATTTCCCTACTATTGTTCAATTTTATAGTTTCTGGAGATTATATTATACAGCTCCACTTTACCCTATTAACAATGGGAACTATTTATGCAGTCCGGTTGATATATTTAATCGACTGAATTCATGTAAACCGTTAAATTCATTATTTAATTTGTGACAATGACAAGCAATATATAGGCTAACTATTCCTTTACTTATATTTTAGAAGAGATTTTAAAATTAGTTATAAATATTTGAAATGATAATTACCAATTATTCGGTATTATATAGATTTTTAACACTCGTAAGTGAATCTAATTGCTTTGGCTTGTGATCATGAATTTATTACAACTTTTAATATTGTGTTGACTTAGGCCTCTTACTTCTTCGTCCTTCGTGAAGCTATCATCTACCCCTCCCTTACCCGTCTTATCTTTCTTTATCCCTTATTTGTAGCTCTTGACCGTTACTGTCATGTTCTCTCCCTTCGGTGCAGTCTGTAATTCCCGTATAAATATAATTTCAGCTCATTTACTTGCTCTACTACACTATTAAAGATTATTGGTTACAATTATTAATTGATGACATGCTGTTAATGTCGTACTTTCTGATGAACCTTACACTTATAATGTTATGTATGATGAATTATGTTATCTTTTAACGTTCTTATCTTCTCATCAAAAAGGGCAAATTTGCTAATGAAAGTCTTATATTTTGTCTATTTTTAATTAAACTAGTGTTTTAAAACATTTTAAATTGAAACTATATTTTATTTTAATAGATGCAAAAAAAAGAAATAAAGCAAAACTCTCTAGAAAATATATGTAATTTGCAAGTGACATACCTTAATCGCGTTATTTGTCGCCTTAGCCCGAAGACTT
>SNQN01002379.1:60357-75362 GCA_008642245.1 Bassia scoparia | reverse complement strand
AGAGAGAAGCAAGAACAAACGAAGAAGACTTGGAAGCAAGAAAAACAAGTGAAATCAACCCAACTCAGCTAAGTCTCACACACGGTAGAAGTGCGAGCAAAGGAGGCGCAAGAGAGAGTGACAGTACATGAGATGAGAATATGAGATTGAAGGAGTCAAACACCAAACCCAATATTTTTTATTTATTTTTTATTTATTTTTTATTTTTTTTGGGTTGAACACCCAATA
The DNA here is from genome assembly GCA_008642245.1 of Bassia scoparia. Classification (NCBI taxonomy): domain Eukaryota; kingdom Viridiplantae; phylum Streptophyta; class Magnoliopsida; order Caryophyllales; family Amaranthaceae; genus Bassia; species Bassia scoparia. The sequence goes on along the minus strand of SNQN01002379.1, from coordinate 75,134 downwards.
TTTTCATTTTTCACCAATTAAACACTCCTTATTTTGAGTTTTTGTTAAACTATGGTTGAGCTTTTTAGACTTTTTTCACCATTTCTTTGACCATTTCACATCCACTCTATCAGTCTATTGTCCCCTACTCCCACACACCAGCGCGTGACTTTTCGCTAGTATACGTATATACCGTAGAAATATACTTCATATAATTTTTTTTTATTTTTTAAGTAGGCGTGTTGAATCGACTTGGTTGAACTGAAACATGACTCGAGTCAGAACATTCTGACTCGTCTTTACAATCAAAGCACCTTGGAAATAAGGGGAGATTGTAAGGGAAATGACCACCCCAAAATACCATCGATATAATCATAATAATTATACATAAACTAATCCTCAAATTTCATTCTGATTTAGAAAATGTTAATTTTTTATTTTCAAAACGAAACTAAAGACTCGCCTAATCCTATGAAATACAATTGTACATAGTTGCATGTGATTGTACCTTGCTTTCAACTTATTTTTGTATGGTGTGATGGGTTATATTGGGTAAAATATAGTGGGATGACGAGACAATCAAGTTCATGAAGCATAATACAAATAAATAATGTCATTGTTTTGCTTATACTTTTAAGCAATGCAAGACCAAGTCAAGGACGACAATTTTGGCACCAAGTTAGTACAAATAATGCATAATCAATATACTTAGGAAAAATCTGCCCCATGCAACAAGGATAAGTCAAAAGGTTGACGATTTGGACCACTCTCTTAGATTGAATGACAAGAATACAAGATGTAATGACGCGCTGACACTTATCATGAACCCGTGATACAACGATAATTATACGAGAACAAATTGCCATAACCTTTACACTTCTTTGCGAACTGGTTGTTGTGACTATTCTGCCTGAGGAATGGTGGTGTGTGAATTCGTGATGTGTTATCATATGCTCAATTATGTACCTCCATTTCTTTCTCCTTTGTTTGTAGACTAGACAACCAAGTTGCCCATAAATTAGTTTCTTTGAGTTGTTCTTTTTCCTCTTTTCGTATATCGATTGAAGAGGTACCAAATGGTAGGGGTGTTCAAAAATATTTGATTCGATTCGAAAATTCGAATATCCGATCCGATTTATAAGGTTTTGGATATCCGGAAATTTTTGGATCAGATATTTTATACTTTTGGATATCCGAAATATCCGATTTTTTCATTAAATAATAAAATAATATGGAATAAATAAAATAAAAATAGCGTAAAGAGGTAAAAAAAAATATGCATTTGATCCGTGATCTGATCCGAAATTTCGGATATCCGGTCCGAAATTTCGAAACTAGGATCGAAAGTTGTTGATTCGGGTATTCGAGTCGAATATTCGAAAATTTTTAGGGCCAGGATTCCCCGAATCGAAAATTTTCGGGCCGATTCGGATCAGATTATCCGGTTTGAACACCCCTCCCAAATAAAGACTTCCCCTGTTAGTTCGGGTATTCGGGTCTAATATTCGAAAATTTTCAAAGCATGATTCCCCGATCCAAAAATTTCGAATCAGGTCAAATCAAATTATTCGATTTGAACACCCCTACCAAATAAGACTTCCCCGATGTAATTCACGAACTCATTTAATAAATTTCCATACTCGTTTTCTCAACAAAAAGTAAATAAATAAAAAAATTAGTGCATTTACAAATTAACAATTACAACCCCTAAAAAATTATAAAAAGATAATAATAAAATTTAACAACTACTGTAGCACTCGTATCAATTGTCTACGTCGCAAAACAAACTTCAATTATTATAATTTTCATTTTTAGGGGCTACTCCACAGAGTCCACACTCCATCTTCGTTCACTACTTCATCACCCAAACACCTCTCAACTGTAGGTTTATCAGGCTTCGATCTTCCATTCGATCAATGAAGACATTTTACTCCTAAATTCGCTAGTTCAGGGTTTATTGGGGTTTCGAATTCGGCTCGAATGGGCTTCTAGTTTGCCGTTCATTTTTAGGGCTTCATGTCGGTGACATTTCATTGTTCGCGTTCTCTATCTATCTGCTCAAATTTAGTATGAATTTCCGATTCTGGATTTTGTTTCAAATACTGTTAGTCATTGTTACTGATTTGGCGTTCATTTCAAATTTCAATGTTATCTGACATATTTGAATATGTGAGTTATTAATGCCGCTGCTTCTGTAATGGATTTGTTCAGTGATTATGTGTTTCCTCTACACTGCATTTATCTGCATATTGTGAATTGTTATTTTTTTTTTTTTAATTCGAATTCAACCGAGTAATTGGTGTTAATAGTGATTAAATGTCCTTATTTTTGTTTCGAATTCGAACTGCAAAATTCCCTAATCAACATTACTCTGAATTCAATAATTCAATTGAATCCCAATATGATCCTTGTTCAAGTTCCTTTTTGCAAATGACCATTATTTACTGTAATTCCACACATATAACAAGCTAATCGTGATTTAATTCACTGTTTGGATCCTTGTTACTTTGTCATTATGATTGATTCAACGCTCACTGTATTATTGTTTTCTTTAATTATATTACTTTGCCCAACAACTCAACGTTGGTTGAAGGTTGTCGAATTGTAAGCAGGTAACAAACTATTAATCAATTCTATGGAAAACAATTGCATCCTACCCGGTGATCTTGTAGAGAAATACTGTCAAGACTGCCTATAAAGATTTGTTGCGATTGAGATGCGTTAGTAAAGGTGTGTGCCCTTATCGATGATGCTGGCTTTATCAGGAAGCACTATCAGCCCAATATTCCATTAGCAGATTGGATGACAACATGAATTATTTTGTTGATATTATTATTTTCATCTCGAGAAGAATTCCATCTCCTCTCTAAAGCAAGGGGATGTGCTAACTGTGCCTCTGAATGGAATGTTAGACGTGACAGCGAAGCTGTACTTCCGTATGGAGCAAATTATACGAATTTAGTGTTTGGCTGTGTAAATGGCATCTTTGCCTCGCTTTACAGACTGATATTCATACTTCAGTAAAAATTTTCAGCCTTATGAATCCGGCTACTAGAGACTTCAAGACTCTTGCATATCCAAATTTGTACTGATTTTTTAGATCATTGGATTTGGTTCGATGTGTCATCCAATGATTTCAAGATTCTAGTAGTATGTGGTATTAAAGAAGTGGAACAACTGTGTAGTTCTTACTACGGAATTTATTCGCTAAAAACCAACTCTTGGAAGCAGATTAGAACCCTGGCTAAAGCTCCTGGATCCCCATTATCGTCCAAGACGGTACTTAAATGGGTGTATTGGATGACATATCTTCTTCCTGAGGAATGTTCTCTCCCAAGCAATATGTGATTGTATCCTTCAATTTTACAACTGAGGTCTTCAACGTTTCTGAACTACCAAAGGATGCTTTTCCTTTTGTTGCAGATTTCAAGTGGAATTGCATTGTACAAGGAGCGTCTTGCACTTGTCATCAGCCAGAAGGTCCAAGAAGAGCCATTGTATGTATCATATCTGGGCAGCAACCCATTCGATGATTTGGGCCCCATTGTCATGGAACCTGTTTACCATGGAACCTACTCCGGCAATATCAGGTCTTGATGTTGTAAAGATTCTAATGAATGCGATCTTCAGCTTGCATTTCACTTTCCATGTACTCATCATGGAGGTGAATGCGAAAATTGCTATGATTCTGAAATCTACCAATAGTCAATCAACGGGAGAGTTCAAGAAATTTGAAATCTGGTGGAAAGCCGTACCGTATGTGGAGAGCTTGTACCCATTATCAAAGAGGCTAGGCCAAGCATAGAGCATCATTGTTAAAGAAATACATTGGTTGTATAAATTAAGAGCATCATTGATACTTTGATACATGTAAGTTTACAAAATGATTTGAAGATATGTTTTCAAAATTGATAGGTACTGAGCATTACTTAGTGTTTAATTATTTGTCATATTTTGGAGCAAATTGTAATAGAAATAATTATTCGTTGGACTTAATTTATATTTCATATTGCTCATTTCAAACGATAAAATTGAGAACAATTCTATTATAGAACAAGCAATTTTATTTCCATTGTTTTTCATTTGTCATTACCAAGTACATATAAATACATACTGATGATTATCATAATATGGACTACATACGTAAGAATAGGACTACGAAGTGCTGATGGTAATGAATCTGATCATTTTGAATTCCGAATATAGCCTTTTGTGTCTGCAGAAATTTATATGGTCCACAGCCAATAATTATTGTTTGAGCAGTTGCATAACCTTTCAAGTCGATGTCGCACATAACTTGATCTCCAAAGATACATCTTCCTAGATATGTTGCACCTTTTTTGGAATCAGGTTCAATGCTGTGTATGGCATCATAAAACTGCCAACCTATGAACATTTTTGGTCTGTCGTGTCTGTGGGAGTGAGAAAATATACCTGCACCCAAGAAGAAAAGAAGCAGATGTTACTCATCTTCCAGCAAACAAGATACACTAAGTTGTAATGTGTATGAGAAAATTATACAGTAATAAATTACCAGAGGATAATTGAACTTTACGTTCGCAAAGTTTGGTAAATGTCGATCTTCTTCGCAAGTTTAACACTGTTGGAAAAGTAATCAACGAGAGACTGGCCAAAGCAACGACCGTGAACGCCCCATTCGTGTTCCCAGAAACCGTTGTCTTTCTCAAAGAGGCTAGGCCAGACATTCGACAGGTCTTTTATATTCTACACCATAATGCAACAACCCATAAATTGATTTATTTTATATAGTATACACATTACATCTATCAAATTTTCCATGCAAAAAACGAAAATAAATAAGGGCTCTATTACTTACTCTCAATGCGCTGCCAGAGAATTTTTCCTTGCTACATTTCTCTTGTGGGATCGGCTCAGGTTGTGGCCAAACTCCGTGTATTGTGAATTTATCGATGTCTTGGCCCTTTATACAGGTATTGATTTGACAGACCCCCTTGGGCCACTGGTAGACCACGAGTGCGTAGTAGTTGGTTGAGGAAGGAGCTGGAGCTGGTGCAAGGGGCGGAGATTTAGGCGGAGTGGGAGGGGGAGCAGAAATTGAGGTGATGAATAAAAGAGTRAGAAGAGTGAGCATKAGGATAGAAGAGGTTGGTAAYGCTTCCATAGCTAAAGATCGATTGAGGTTTGAAAGAGAAGAGATGAGAGTGTGTGCTTGTGTGGTAGACTTATAAAACGAGGGGTGTTATATAGTGTATCGTCCTTGCCATTAAAAGTTAACCACTGCACTAGTTGAGAACTTTGCACTACTACAAGTAGATGCTCGAGTTACTTGTTAATAAGAAGGAAGATGCGTAACAACTGATGCAAAAATCACGATTCAATTCTAAATTTACTTAATTAAGCTGGCAATATAATGTTCATGCATTATACAATGTTAAGTTTTGCTTGTTATGTTTGTTTTTCAATAAGCAACTGAATTGGAATTTCAAATTGCACACACATTGCTGAAACTGGAGTAGTGGGTTGCTAAATGCTAATTGTAACACAATAGGATCGCATTAAGCCATCAAGTGGTCCTATTATCAATTAAAAATAGGATATGCAATGAATTGTAGAGAGAACACCACTTAGACATAAGAGGTACTTGAACATCATTTACTTTCCCGTCAAAAAAAAAAACATCACTTACTTTATATTGCAATGAATTGTAGCTTAATTAGCAATATATTCCACCACTCACTCTCTTGTTGTCAACTGATGGAATATATTGCTAATTAAGCATTTGTTATCATAACTTTCATCCAACAAACACAATATCAATCCAAATTGTTGTCTAGAGTTTGTTACACACCATTAGACGCAACACTAGATGAATGATGAATGAAACAAACCTTAAATATAGCAGTACTTAAACTTGACATCAATTTAGGAGGGTAAAACATTAGGATAGCTAGCGATTTTTGACTGCATTGACGCCATCAATAGCAACTTTACAATCTTCTTCCTTAGGTTACTCGTAATTTCTTGCAATAACATAATATCACATTACAAAGCTTGTAACAAACAACACCGAACACCAAGAAGTGTTTTCATTGATCCACACAGACACAAACCCAAACCCAAACCGAAGACATGCTTTGCAAGCGCTTTGCAAACACATACAATATTTGCCTTTTAATGTTTAGTTTAGGATTTTAGGAACAATTCATTGAAGGTATAGACCTAATAAGGATGACATTCCCTCTTGTAAGTAGTAATATTAGCCTTTAGTGCCCCATGTTTGACAAAAAGGTAGAGAGTAGAGGAACAAAATACTAGCGAAATTCCAAAACAATAGGAGTTGCTCCAATATACTTCTCAATAGTGATATTTACGAACCAACGTCATAGGAATCTAGTGTCCAAAAGCTAGAGATACATGGTAATGAACAATCAAAAAAATTTCACCGGATAAACAATCCGGCTGTATCGTTCCCTAAAAGTACATATGGCGCCAGTAGTTTTCTCAAGATCAATATTAGAGTTACACAAGTATATTGAATGGTTGCTTCATGAAGCCACCATACATAGAATGAATGGGAATAAAAATTAATACCAAATGGGGAACTACAAAATGAACAACTCCTTCCGTTGCAGTTAATTGTAATGTTACGCTTCCCCCCTTGCCATTCTGGTCCAGCAGAACTACTGCTGTTGAGCGCATATATCATCTCACTGAATTCCAGAATATAGCGTATTGCACCGACATTTTGGACTTACTATGCAACTCGTGGGAGGGCAGATTATATTCTCCAAGAATGGCAGGGCACAGCCAAGCATAACATACAAAAGAAAGTGGAAACTCACACTTCACAAAGCTGCCTCCCTTTGCTACTCCGTGGCATCTTGTAGACTGTTACGTTTTTCGTCAGACCTATGGTGGAACAGTTTTGCAATCTGTCTCCTCTCACAGTCCTGCAAAACCCAAGCATCAGCATGTTAATGCTTCAATTAGTCAATTAGATAAGTGAGCAGAGAGGTACTGTTGTTATTGCTGACAAAAAGCTTTAATGTAAGAGTTCCTCACCTTGAACATGTGGAGGTAAAATGTTTTGCTAGGATTTTTCTTCTTCAATTTCTGGTATGTATACGCAAAGCTTAATTGATCCCTGGGGGTAAACCGATCCACTTCATTGAACCAGAGACACGAGAACAGATTTGACATTGGTGTGTGTGCCCTTATTATCAATGACCCTTCTGGTACATCTATTAGCAGAATAAATAATATCATTAGCGCAATCTGACAATATATCCAGGGAGATTATATCTCCCACCCAAAGATAAATTATTTAACATAAACAAAAAAAAAATGAATATGAACATACTGCTTGGAAGCAATTTCCCTGGGTCAGAGGCATTGAATCGCTTTAGCCCGTCAGCCTGGTAAAACTGAAATTGCTGATCAATCATGGTGTGGTTGAATTTATTAAGCTTCTTGTTGCGTTCCACCTCTTCCCAAACACAATGACGATCATAGTGATTAGATATTGCATATTCATGACCCTTTCGCCATAAGAAGTGCTCCAATAACAACAGAGGATCCCGTTGCAGACGCAATTTGCTATCCAACCATATTGAATACCTGGCATGTGAGAATTTCTTAAGGATTGGCATTCAAAAGATAGCAAGTAAATTTCTAACTTAAAGCAAAGTTACAAATCTGGCAGCTACTATAACACTTACGTCGAGGAGGGAGAGGGAGGGGGAGAATAAAGTGGAAACACATGTCAATAATTTATTCAAGAATGAAGTATTACTTTCACATAAACAGAGTAACAATGACAAAAGAAACAGGATCGATTCGGAATTTTGATCAAACCCCTCAAGGATCAATTTCAGCAATGTCTAAGAAAAGAAAAAATGGGATTTCAGCCCCTGCACACATTTTGGGCAACAATGAAAATCTTTCTGTTTTGATCTCTGCATTTCCTGATCAGTTGTTCATTTCTTGTTATCATTCTAAAAGGAGTGTGCAAATGGTCAAAATCTACTTTCAGCAAGTACTTAAAGGTCATTTAATTATCCGAATTCAGGCTTAAAGTATTTTCACATTAAAGGATAAAGAGCCCTTCAGAATCTTGAAAAGAAGGGCGGTAGAGTAGGAACAGAACACATTGCCACCATCCCCAACAGTTCTCCATAGAATTTAAATTAGGAGAGGAAGTTATTATATTTTCACGATGCCATCATCCTGCAATTACTCATTTTCAACTTCATCAACCCAAAAGTTCCTACATGTTCTTGCTTCGAACATTATGCATTGGTGGCAAATCCAAATACTATCAACAGTTGCAACTTCAAGTGCTTTGCCAAAGGATGGAAAATATTTTCACCATGGAGTAAATAAAATGCTTATCAAATTATAAAATAATCTGCCAAACGCAACTACAAGCTAGATATCAGCGTATATCAGACTTCACACATTGAGAAAATAATGAGGCAAATTGTGTGCAAACAGGATGAATTCTGTGTATCTTTAGATGAAAACATTTGTTTCATTCAATATGTGCAAGAATTTTGCCAAAAAGAAAATGTCAAGATAAGCATAGTCATTGCCCGTGTTACTTCAACACTTGAACACTACATTTATAGCTAAAAACATGACTTTCTTCTACAAAATGGCCAAAACCGACACTTGTTTCGGAGTTGACACTCAATTTGTGTCTGAGTAAGTGAGTAGCATAAGTTATTGCAGCTGAACGAGCAGATATGACCATTATCAGTGCTACTTGACATAAAATTCCTACCAAGACTGTTACACAAATTCAACAGATTGACACAATTCTCTCTACTCCACTTCTCATGTAAGCCAGATGAGATTAGCAAATAAATAAATTCACAATTAACAATCACAGTGGACATCGAGATAATGTTAGATACTATAACTCAAATATACCATGTGACAGTTTACCTTGCTGAAGGAAAAAGTCGATGAGACAAAAGCTTCGGTATTTTACCCACTCTTCTCATGTCTGAAAAGGGAAGGTTTTTCACCACAACGATCTTCCATAAACCAATGAATCCCATTCTATCAGGTATTTGGCCTTCTAAAGTAATAGTTCGTAAAGTCTTTTCATCCATAAACATCACAAAGCATACATTTTTCCTAGACAGACGACTGATCTGAAACAATGAAGAAATAAACGCAAACAGCATATCAAATTTGTGCACATAGAGCTATATGAAGAAAAGTTCTTTGAGTAAAGTTGGCCAAATCAATCTAATACACCCAAACTAGACAAGAGAACTTGTACAAACAACCACCTTTATCCAAAAAATAGGAAGATAGATATCTTACCACTTTAACAAAAGGGGATCTCAAACGATCTGAATTTCCAAAGATACAAGAAACAACAGCAATATGGCATTTACTGATATATCTGTAATCATCCTCAGCTAAGTCAAATCCTGTGCTTGAATACTCTTTGGGACCCTTAACAAAGCCACAATTGATCTTTTGATCGCGTGCAAGAAATGAATCTTCCCTTTCTCTTAAACTCTGATGGCCAGCAAATCTTGGTTCCCAGTAATCTACCCCGTCAGGCTTCTCTTCTCTTTCAGTAAATGACAGTGAAAATCTTGCAAACTTTCTACTTTCAAGAGGCTCTACAAGTTGGGCGGTAGAATTCAGCAATTTCATGTCACAACTTGAAGCTACAACAATAAAAAAAACTGGAATCACGCACGATTTCAACGCAGAGATGTATTAAATATTATCACTTAGTGACTGAGTCGATTCACCAACAAAGTCTAAATTTAATTTCCATCAATAGCAGCAGGTCGAGAAGAGCTAAACATTTTCAAGTTCTTATTCTAAAAGAACTAAAATCACTTGTACAAATAAAACTTAATTAGCTTATGGCATGCCCAAATTTTGTACTTGGAATATATTAGAGAACTTACAGGAAAACTTGCGGTGTTTCCTATGTTTTTTTGGTTGCTTTCCAGAGTTAGTATTTGACCGTACGTCGGCAACTGTGGATTGCTTAGTCTTCCCACTCTGTAATTTGGCAGAACTATCTTTTGATGAATCATAATCCCCAACTGTATCATGGCCTTTACCAGAATCAATTCCAATGTGTTCGGAGTGAGACTTGGGCAGTTTTGAGATCGTCTCAATTTCATGTTTATTGTCATCATATTCATCTACATGAGAGTCATGTGAATCAATCCCATCATCATATTCATCATCTGCATCAACATCTTCATTGTCCACATCCGAATTACCCCCATCTAAAACATGATTTCCATCCTCAGTTTCCACACCTGCTTGGCCAACATTCTTTAAAGAAGCTTCATATTTTTCCTCATACATTTTCAGTTCATTACGCCCCGCTTCGTTATACAGACCGTGATGATCTGTGCTCTTAGTTAAAGGGTTTTTATTCTTCTTTGCTGGACTCTTGACCCCGCTGGATCCATGACCTTTCCCTGGTTCATCATCATTATCTGCAGTACTTTTATGCACATCCTCATTGTAATCTTCATCCCTCCTCCTGTCATCCCCATCCCAATACCTTGAATCACGGCCATGAGCAACCGAGCCATGGCCAAACTCAAGTTTCGGAGTAGCAATAATCCTTGTCACGTTTGCAAGAAAATCATCTCTGAAAGCATCATCTTGGGCTTCTTTTGTACTGATATCTGTAAAAGATCAATAATTAATTATAAAATCATTCAAAATGCTACTCCACTATCCTGGTCAATTATAAGTTTACAGCATTATGGAAAATTCAGTAAAAGCTGTTATTGCTTTCAAACAAAAAATGATTATGATTCGATTTTCTAAAAGCCCCTACTACAAAATAAATGATAAAGAGAATGTGGGAACAACGGAAACAACCCAATTATTACAACGGATACACTGATAGAGTCATGTTAGAAAACTCAACTCCTCAAGTGTGAAATTGATAGATCATAATGTTTAACATGCAATTTCACTCGCACTTGCAAAGTTCCAATCTTACATAGAAACCCATTCAGAATACCAAAATCCAATTGCTTGAAGCTTCATTGCACCTCACTTACAAGACAATTACAGCAGTGTCACATTGCATCAACAAGATAAAAACACATCAGCACCACTAAGTCAAGGTCTACGTAGTCAATAATCTAACGACCCTAGTACTTAAGACTAGCTACTTAGCTAGCCATAAGGCCGTGCCGCTCTGCATCAGCCTTGTAAAACCATCAAACCTTATACCTTCAGTCAATAGATAAATACCTAATAACAAAATTCTCACTACCAGAATTCACTACTTTGATTTCATATTCGCTAACTACCAGAACTCGCATCAACTTCGATTTTCTCATCTAAAAGCAAATTCAAGATCGGAATTCACTACTTTCAGTTAATATCTACATTCTACAAGCTAATCTCTAGCCTTCAACTTAAGTAAGCTAGTTCATCTTACCTTCATTCCCTAATAAATCAAAATTTTCTTGCTTAATCAACTAGTGACAAAATCAACGAGATCAGAATTCAATACTCCAGCATTCAACAATTGCAACTATCATCAAACAAAAAAAGCAGGCGAAATACAAAAGCATTACAGCAATGCAGCAGCAGCATATAATAACATAAAGATCAAATCATAAAAAAGAGATCAAAAAAAAAAAAGGAAACCTGAAGAAGAATGATCACGAGAAAGGAAGACGTAAGCAAAAGCAGAAGCAGCAAGAACAAAGCAGAGGAGAGAGATAACRGTGCCGATCGAGATCCTCCTCTTGGAATGACCTAATCTCCGGTGATGATGACGTGGCTGCTTAAGCTGCGCCCCACGGACACCGACGCTGACGTGTTCGGCGGCGGCTCCAATGCCGTTTCCGTAATGATGGTTATTAGCGGCGGCGGTCGCGGTGGCGTAATCAAGGTGGTTCTGGAACCCTGATTGCTGCCTGTACTGAGCCATCCAATTACAGCCGTCGCATTATTCTCCCTCCACACCTCCTGCTAGTGAGCAAACACCATTAACGAATTGAATCAAAGTGATTTGAATTCGATTTCGGACTTCTAGGGTTCGCGAGAATGACGAGAAATCGCAGATCGAAGAGAGAGAGAGAGGAGAGTGAAGTGAAGGTGGAGGAAGAAAGAGGGAAGGTTGATTGACTGGTAAGAGAGAGAAAGAGGAGAGAGAAAGTGATGAATAAATAAATGTGGGAGTGTCTGTCAAATCTCAAGGAAGAAGGTGAACGTGATATGTGAAAGAGGAAAGTCTTTTTTTTTTTTGTTTTTTGTTTTTTTATTTAATTTTAATTTGTGATCGGCGATCGAATTTTGTCGCCCTCTCCGTCACGGTCACTCTGATAAAACGGTTTTTTTGGTTTTTTTTTTTTTTTAATTTTCCTTTTTTTATATATAAATTACGATGGTATTTGTTTCTAATTGGTGACCTAAAACTTCAATTCGGGTTTGGGCTGACTTTTATGCAAAAATCTTTAATTATTATGATGAATGAATTAAAAGGAGTGTGATTAAATTGAATTAAAGTTAGGTGCCGTTATAAGTTGAGATGAATTTATGATGCATTTCTCAAATGAAGCACATAATAATTTTGTTTCTAAGAACATTCTAATGGGGGGAGTAATTACTATCTAATTAAGCTACTTAACCTAATTTTGTTGAAATGAATGAGAAAGTGGATGGGGCGAGTTCATACTGAAGCAAATTTTTGTAGGCTAGAGTTTACATAGGATAATATTTATTATTTTCTCTGTTTCTTTTTACGATCAATTTTTTTCAAATTTAGAAATATCAAATTAATGGTAATAATTTCTTTTTTTCTTTAATTTTTTGCATGTCATTTCTTCTTATATCTCTCTTAATCACGTGTCTCACATTCTCTATTTCACTTTTCACACTCACAAGTCACAACCAAATTTTGACTAAGAGTATCTGTCATGTTCATAGTTGTCACTTGAAAAAAAAAACGATGGAAGTGGTAGTATCATGTTTCTTTGTGGGGTTACACATTGTATGATAAATGAAAATCTATCAACCTCTTTTTTTTAAAAAAAATAAAATTATGTATGGAGTACAATATTTTTTCATGCTTGAAAAGTTAATTATGCTACCTTTGAAAAACAAGTTAATAATGCTCTAATAAGCCTATAATGTGGACTATAGAGAGAGTGAAGTACAATAATACTTTTTTTTTTTTAACAATCAGGGTATCTATCACCGATAGCAGTGACTAAACCCTTCACCCCGGGTGCTCCACTTAAGGATAAACGACTGGCCAAGGATCTCTTTTCATTTCCAAGGGCCAAGATTCAAACTCTGACCTCTTGGTCAGGAGACAAGGTGAGCAACCACCATGCCAGGACCACTTACAACAATTGTTATAAAGTAGAATTGAGGTAGTATACCCAATGATGATGAGAAGAGCTAAGAGTTTAGATCAATTACAAGTAAGAATTAAGTATAATCTCTAAATTAGCACTAGATGAATTGATTATTGTTCATATGTTCATTTGATTTGAAAAGTCACTTGAATTAATTAGTTTGCATGATGGAATTAAATTAAGAAAAATGTTTGATTTGATAATGCGAAGTGGTGAGTGATACTCCTACCAAACAAAAAGATCAAATGCTTAATCAAATGACTGAGAGATGTGGCTTATAAATTAAATCATGAAATTCTGTCAGAAAAATTATGATTGTCACGTAGTTGAAGTATGAGTTTGGTGAAATGGTGTTTTAATTAGCAAAATGCACCCAACTCTNGGCTTATAAATTAAATCATGAAATTCTGTCAGAAAAATTATGATTGTCACGTAGTTGAAGTATGAGTTTGGTGAAATGGTGTTTTAATTAGCAAAATGCACCCAACTCTTTTACTACTTGCTGCCTTCCATATTCTAGAACACATTATATATGCTGAGTTTACTAAATTATTTTGTGCTAATTATTTTTGCTAAAATGCTAATCCTTCGTGTTAGGCCMCGTTTTCGTCAACTMAACTTAATKTGTTGAACTGAACTTATTTTTATTGAACTGAACTTATTTTTACTGAAATTTTAACAAATTTCTTAAGGATTGAAATTATTTTTACTGAACTGAACTTATAGCTGAGAGTGAGGGATAGCTCAACTGGTTTAAGCTTGCCTTCCGGTTCCGCCAGGAGATTCTGGGATCGATTCTCATCCCCGCCCTTGTAACTCTCTTAACACAAAAAAAAAAATAAGTTGAAGAGAACAAGGCCTTAGTATATATTAGTGTCATTTATAAGTAATTATAACCAATTGTTTTATGCATGGTATTTCATTAGGATATAATTGGTCGTATAGTACAATTATGCTCAATTTTCATGATAATTCAACAAATTATATGGAGATATAAATACACAATATGTACAAATGATAAAGGTTATACCGAACAATCGATGGTACGTACAATAAACATCCTCTCATTTTTAAAGAGTTAGAACTATTTTTTGTTTCATTAGTTGACAATTTTAATTGTTTAAGAGTATGGTAGTTGATTATGTACTTTTCCTTTTCTTTCTTTTTTTTTTTTGTTTGTGCTATTTGGTAAAACTATTGTTGTTAGTTGGTCATGTACTTTTATTCCTCTACAATATTTTGGCAAATAAAGTTGGTTGTGTATTTATTAACTTAATCATTTTCATACAATGTAGAGTACTACATAAAGTAGCAAAAATACATTGCTTTTGTTTGSAAAAATTACTTGCAAGACAAACATCCTCGCAAAATAACAAATTATTATACTTGTATTAAAAACAAACAAAATACTACCCGTTGGTGAAATATTCTCAAAAA
>SNQN01002379.1:30532-53562 GCA_008642245.1 Bassia scoparia | reverse complement strand
CATCATTAAACACACATCCCTCCTAATTCCACTAATTACCTTCCACCCCTATCCCACCACACGCACGACAACACCCGCACTCAACAAATCGACATACAAAACTTTATCTGCAACGCTAATGGGCATAGGCAAATCAAAAACATACAAACGAACAAATTATGTTCCGTATTGTGAGAGTTTTTTGTCAAATTACGACATCTTAAAAAAACGGAGGAAGTAAAGACTACAAACTCACAATAACTTAGCAAAACCCTGCCAAACAATTCTCTATTTAAAGTAGCCAAGTGATCACTCCATAATCCTTCTGTATTAATGTATCAAGGAAGAACATCAAATGATCAAACAACATCACAATGTTCAAGTTCATTGCCAAAATAACAGCACAACTGATTCAACCCTCCCTGAATTAATTCACTGACTTCCAACTCTTTAACCACACATACTAAAAAACCAATCAGTAAATCTATTTACAAATTGAAACAAGAATTCCTTCCAATCTATAATTGTAGAATGAATTAGCTAATTAAAAAATGGCAAAAACTATGAACTCAACTATATTTATTTGATATGGCAAAATTAAAGTAAGCTCTTTTATGATGAATTTTGTGATTGCTTTAATGCTTTATTATTTGTAAAGAACACAATCAATAAAGATAAGTCATTCTAGTAACCCTAATCAAACACAAGCAAAAAATAATCATCATCTCTACTATGCAATCAATTGTTAATCAACAAATCAATCATTCGCATCATCAAATACTCAAATTTGAGAACAAAATTCAATAACTCTTACACTTACCAATCCGATTAAACAATCCGATATCGATAATTGAGTTAAAAGATTGAGTTGATATGAATATTAATACCTGGAAAGAGAAAGTCAGTTGTTCTTGGCTCACGAATCACAGACAACGAGGGAGGAGAGAGAAAATTGGAGGGAGTTTTTTGTTTTCCACGATTATTATTTTGTTTTTGGGTTGGCCCTATTTTATCCACTTTTGGGCTTATGAAATATATTGGCCTTCTTTAACATTATATTTGTGACTCACACCTCACAACTAAAAAACTGCAATATGTGATAGATTTGGTCATTTGATCTCTTATTTTTTTGTCGGTGTATTAGGGATTCTTTACAATGGGTTTCCGAAATTAGTTAATCATAAGTTTGTTATATTTCCTTATAACTACATATTTTATTATAATAATAATATATATTCTTAATAGTTAGAATTACAGTGAAATTCAATAGTAATTTCAAAATCTTGAAGAAAAATATTATTTCATAAATATAACTAAAATCAAAAAATTAAATAAGTAAATAAATTATGAAGAATAAAAATGAGAATTTTATGATATTTGTTAGAAAAGAATAAATAGATTTAGATGAAAAATAATTGATTTGATTATTATTAATATACCATTACAAAAACTTATAGTAGATTGATTTTGGCAGTCCATTGTAAAATTTTCGTGTTTATAAAGACTCGTGAACGCATATTGAAATAGATTTAGGTATCTTCTCTAAATCGGAGGATTGTAATGTGTCCATCATTGTTATCTTCATTGTCAGTATTTATACACTTTGACAAATTATATAGATTTGTATCTTTCCGTATTCTATTAACACGCTAAGATTTGATATAAGATAAAGAGGGAAAAGTTCAATCTGCAGTGTGCGATATGGAGGAGTAAGTTGTAAAGCTTTACAAATCATAATATAAGTTTGTTAGCTACTAGTGAGAAATAAGTTGTAAATTTTAAGAATATGGAACATTAAGCAAATTAGTGTATATGAGTCTTTGAGTAGTATATAATATGAAACATGTGTTCGATGTGTTAATTTATAGTTTATAATATTAGAAAGTTAACATGAGAAGAAATTAGATTTGAAAAGATGAAAAATTACTAGTTGATCTATAGTAGGGGGAAATGTAGATGTCAATTAAGTTCTTAGAAGCAAAGTGTTATCTGCTTAAAATCACAATTAGGGTATCAGTGAAAATTACTTCAATTTCATTAAGGTAAATTATCCATTACATATAAAGTCGTGTGATTATAATATTTTTTGTCTTTATTATAACGAGTTCTCACCAGATAAATGTAACAATTCGGAAATTTGAACTTGACAATATATAATTGAATCTCCATAAATTGTTGCATTAATGAGACATTACTACGCATTGCTTTTGACATATAAATCATTATTGGGTAGCATGAATGTACTAGTTTATAACAATTAAGACATTAGTAATATTAAACTTAATTGCAAAGTGCGTTGACATATATGCATAGAGTTTTCAAAGTTAGTTTTATTTTACATTACGGACAGATTTGTTGATTGAAATTGCGATTATATCAGATTGATTAGCTATAAATATTCTTCAGATATGCATGTCCAACAAGACAACATACGAAACTACATTGTTTACTAGTATTTTACGTGCTAATAGGTAAACTATATATGCTCACCCCAAACTAATTTTTTGTTCAGTTGTCAACAACTGTGTAATAAATCCGTTAGTCTTATACTTTCTCCGTTTTTAAATGTTCTTACCATTTCAGTTTAGCACGCATGCTAATGCATATTTGTTTGAGTCATATCTTTATATTATGCATTGCAAATATTATAATTCTTGTAGATATTCATTAAAACGAATCAACAAGATCCGACATTTATATTTTGATTATATATATATTAGAGAAATTTAGAATTCTCTCATGTTGAGAAGATGTCAAAGATCTAAATGTATACAAGGAACGGGAGATACGAATTAAATTTGATTTGATCCAAATACAAATTTTGATGACTTGATGAGCATCATTGAAAATGTTGTTGACTGACTACACTATATGCATGGAAGATCAAGTCTCTACCTCTCCCACCTTCAAAAGTGAGACTTGAAACCAAGATATTTTTTGCCAACATAATAAATGATATATTTTACTTTTTAATTTGATTAGACTAAGAAAGATACTAGTCAATGATGAACATGCATTTATTTATAATAACTGTATAATTAAATAACACCTCATATATTATCAAAATTCGATGAACAACACAGCAAAACAAAAGTGTAAATTAGAAGAAGAGAATAATATCTTCGCAAACACATAAAGGAGATAGTGTAGTTGATTGTTGTTGTTTGATTTGGATGAATTATGAAGGTCATCTCTCTTTTCTTTTAAGTGAGGGCTTCTGGTTCCTTTTTATGCTTGTGTCAAATCTTCACTATGGTAAGCTTGTTTTTTTTTTTAAACCTTGAAATGTTCTTCTGACTTCGGCTTTTTTGTTATCTTCGATTCTATAATGTGCTGAGATCAGAGTTTCTAACCAGTGCAGGGAGCCAGGGATGCTGGCGAGGTCCTTGCCTTCATCAGCATTGTCACTTTCTCATGGATCATCCTCACACTCGCCTTTTGTAAGTTATCAAATATCACATAGACCTTGTTTCCTAGTGTCTTTTAATGCACCTAATTGAATATATAGCTCCTCATGACATGATCTTCATCAATTATACCTTATAGTAAAAACCTGCTGGTCGACTTTTATGGGTATCGGATGTCTGGATGTGAGAGTAACTTCCTTATACAAAAGTTTATCTATCATTAATCCTTTATTCTTTGTTAGGGTATGGAGCTTTTACTTTGTGCCTCTAATCGCATAAGGTCATATTGGTATGGACTGACTAGAATTAAATCATTAATGCCGAAGTATGAGACTAGTGGAAAAGGTCTTGCTGAGGGATGAAACAAGGGGCAAGAAGAAGCTACCTGTATGATTGCTATCAGTTTGATGTAGGTTTGTGATATGTACTATGAAACATGAAACATAAGTCCTAGATCTATGAAATAAGCAATATTGTTGCCGTATTAATGAGCTGTGCTTTAGCTAACAAGGGTTAAGAAATCAGTTGGTCCTTCCCCTAAGGCAGCCTCTCCAACAAAGGCTTGCTGGATTTTTGTTTAACTTGCCTCCTGTTGGTGCAGCCAGATTATGTCGCGCCTGCTATCGTAAGCTCAACTTCTACGGTCTATGGAAATTCATGGAGATTATCCCCACTGACCCAAAAACCTAGGGATATTTTCATTCCGTCAAAAAGATGGGAAGTGCACTCCACAGCTCCAACAATAGATATAACTTTAAACAATGAAGAGACCGAGAAGTGGGCATCTTGCAGAGAAGCTCTGTCGGTATTCAACTTCAGCATTGAAGAGCAAGACAAGATACTAGGGAAAGCATTCGGACAAGTCCATTCCCCATACTGGGGTGAGGAACGGAAGGCAGAGGTTCCTCGCTATGAGACAGTGAATGAAATACTAGAGTATCTTAGGAGTTTGAGCCTCTCTGACGATGATCTCTCCAAACTTCTCAAGAAGTTTCCTGAAGTTATTGGCTGCAGCCTGGAGAACGAGCTGAAGAACAATGTGCAGATCCTCGAAAAACAGTGGGGAATCACAGGGAAGCCTTTGAGAAATCTTCTTTTTCGTAATCCTAAAGTCTTGGGTTATAATGTTGATTGTAAAGGAGATTGTATTGCTCAATGCACTCGTTGTTGGGTTAGATTTTAGATGTTAATTCTTTTGTATTGCTCCATTCTAATGTATGATAAATTCAGTACATATGATCATGTACTCATATTGTAGACTTGTAGTTGTATTTTGCGGCATCAATGGGGCAAATTTTTATTGCAATTAATCAATTATCGCATGGACACATATATAAACGACTTGATATAGAAAGTCACTATTATATACGGAATATGAGATTGATTACATGTACTCCGTTTCAAAAAGTTTGGTTACGTTTTTTTTTTTTTCGCAGTCTTCAATTTTAAACTTTAATATCTTTCAACACAATTTATAAAAAAAATTGATATTTAAAAACTAGCATGCGTCGAATGAGAAATTTCTAAAAATTGATACTTTTGAGGTCAAAGTATATGCTTCTTAAATAAACCTAAAATTGCACTTAATTACGGAGTGTCATATAACAATACATAATTAATACGGGTTTAACAACCAATTAACTAAGATTGTTTAGAAATTTCCCCGAATCTAATGATGTTTTTTATAATTAATATTCCTCTACAAAAGAGCATAATTTATAACGCGCGTATATTGTCATTTTTTTATTAAAAAAAAACCACAAAAACTATTTTAACCATCAACAACATAGATTAGAATTACTAAATACGGTAATAATTATAAGATTCCTTGAGAATAGGACAAAGATGAAACAAGATAGAAATTAAATGAAACACCCTTCATATTAGAGATTGCAAAATATCATTTGCCTCAAAATGAAGGGCACATTTGAGGATCTTCGTTGGAAAAAAAATAAGGAAAATTTTCATCCCCTCTTTTTATATATGACTGAATATTAGATAATAAGGCTTAACTAATTACAAAACATCTAATAAATATAGTGCAATCATTGATTTTGCTTTTCAACAGGTTTGAGAACTGTATTGGCAATTATTGACAAAGGATCTCTTAAATTTGTCACCGAAAATTCGCCTTCTTTCGTCATTTTGCCATACTTTGCCTCTGTTCTTTCGAATTCAGTGTACGTTGTTTGTCTTTCTCAATTATTTCAGCATCGTTGTATATCGGCATCATTTACGTTGCTAAATATTTTGAATTTCGATTTGGAGACAAGAGAGCAGTAGATTGATTGTGTTGCTGTTATAGAAGATTTGTATTCCATCAAGTTTACGTCACTATGTTCAATAAGATCTTAATTTATATACTTCGCGTAATTTCTTTTTTTTCCCATACATTGGTAGTTAGCATGCAATAGTGACATAGACCACTTTGTCCCGCAACATTAGAGGCAGAGTAATTGGTTTTTGGGTGCACAAATATATAAGAAACTCTACCTATTTCAATATATTTTAAAAAAAAAAAAGATGGCAACAGTATTTATTTTGGATCTGCTAATTGATTTGAATGATTTATTTATTTGATATTTAATTTTAGCGTAACTTTATATTCATTTATCAATTTTAATAATTCCGCCTTATTCTAAACTTTATCAATAATAGACGACAGATTTGCAAGGAAAAGCCATATATATGGTTGTAGGCAATAGCAGATACAAGAAGGGTGCTATGAGGGCATGTAACTACCTGCTGCAATCGTTTGCATTTGCGTGCCGCCGGGAACCTCCGGCAACGCCGACGTTTGTCCTTGCTACGCCAACATGACCACCAAAGGCGGCCGCAAGAAGTGCCCTTGATTTTCCTTTCATTCAATTTTTTTTCGTACACCTTACAAATGTACGTGACTCATCATCATGTAACAAACAAATTTTATCCAACACATTATTATTGCATTTCATTTTTTAAGAGCTTCATACATGCATGTCCTTTTATTATTCGTGGTTTTAATGTTATTTTTTTTTTATTGATTATTTGTTTAAAAGAGTGTTGTAATTCTTTTTAGTGCATGTGTTTTGTAAGGCAATTTTTGTTTTTCACATGATGGAGGTGGTAACGCAATTGAATTGAATAATTATTAGAAAATACATATTTATAATAACGCCTTAAAATTAAAATTAAATTTGTATACAAAAATATAAGACAATACGATATAATAAAGAAAAGATTAAAGTAAACATAAGGCATTATTATTACTCAAATACCTAAATTTAAACAAGAAAATCAAACTGATACACATCACGTGAATGATACAATACACGCACTCGCAATAGATGGATAGCTATTATTACGAGATCCGTTTAAAATCGGCCGATGTAATAGTTGTAAAAATATTTTAAGGGCATTTAGGTTTGTTGCCGTGAGTTCTGAGGTTGGCATAGCAAGGGCAAAGGTGGTGGTTGCCGTGAGTGCCRGGAGGGACACATTTGCACCGTAAACAGCAATTCGAGCATGCCCTGTTGCACAAATTCTTCCTCGACGACCTTACGCATCTCATCGCACAAGCGTAGTTGCAATCTGCGACATGCATTCAATTTTAGATTTTTTGCAACGAAAGATTCTTATCATACTAAAGTCCTGTTCTCGTCAATTGAATTTTGCTGAACTGAAATTCATTTCTACTGAACTGAACTAAACTTATTTTTACTAAAACTTTAACAAATTTCTTTAAGTATTGAACTTATTTTTACTGAACTGAACTTATTTTTATTGAAACTTATCTAAATAAGTTGACGAGAATAAGAACTAACTTGTGTACAACTTAATTGCATATCTATTTCAACTTAGGTATGTAACAAAAACACGTACTTATGTTACTTCTTCGATAATACTGATTCTCGTATCCGGGTTTGTTTTCGACCTGCATGAATTAACGACTCTAAGATAAAAAATCAAATTTCATCAAAGGCCAAAAAAAAAAAAAAAAACAGAATTGTACGTTCAGTAGAACTGTATTTGAAACTTGCCTTAGTAACAGAATTTGATGTACTGTTAGCTGCTGGTAAAGCCTCACTGAAGGCCTATTGCRAAATATTATTTTAGTTAATAAAGAACAGTATATAGATATGATGAGAATGACATAYACAAGTAGTTCGATCRATTAGAAAAATATATTTCTCTCATGATACTTGGAGATTTTGATATCGATTYTCATCCAAYAAAACATCGCGATTAATTAATTACGAAAGGTTGTGATTTGTACCTGAACGAGGATGATGGAGAAGATGAATAAACCAAGAAACTTCATATTCGAGTTTTCTTATAAAAAGGAAAATAAATAAAATATATGATGATATTGGTAGTACTTAGCTAAGAACAAGAGTAAAAGAAGAAGAAATGAAAAGAGGTATTATATAGAGTTGAAGCATTAGGGAAATAGGAATATATAAAAGAATTTTGGTGTTATTTTTCTTTTTTTTAGTTTGTCTATCCGGTTCCTCRRAGTTTAGCCCCGACWACATYCGGATTCGASYCRGGTYGYACACCTAGCTTGTGRTGRGTGAGTSTCCCAACAAGAGTTTCTGCATACGACGAKGCTCGAACTYGAGACCTCCCTTAAACGACATTAAATTGCTTACCGTTTGATCCAACTCTTGTTGGTTGGTRTTATTTTTCTTGCGTATTAAATTTTGCTAAGGAGATTCATGAGCCTGTGACACATACACTGTGATTTCTGCAACCTACAAAAAATTATACAGGTACTACGTATCTTATTTCGTATGGTATTTTCTGTTGCTGTCATCATACTAATATATGGAGCATTTATTTGCCACTTCAACTCTTGACGAGTTCACTTAGCGATATGTATCGCACAGTTACTATTGTTCTATATCTAATATATTAAAACACAACCGAAAATATAGAAATGACACGTGTGATCATTCAAATCCAACCAACCCGATTCAGCCCACCCAACAACTCAACCCGGCCTTACAATCAAACCCATTAGATGCACCACTTTTGAGTTTTGACGGACCATTGACTTGTGGTGGTGAAGTAGAATTTCGTGGTGTGGTCAAGTAGGATGCTTGCGAGGTCAAATAACATGGTGGTGAGGTTTGAATTGGATTGTGGAAATTAAAATGTAGTGGTGGCAAAAGTTGTGACAATGGTGTATGCTAACTGTAGAAGGTAGTTGTAGCGGTTGACACTTAACGATTGAAGTTAATTGTAATTTATTGGTGCTTGAAAAATTAAGTAACTGTTGAAGTAGATTATATTGAAAAATATGTTACTTTAAAATTATATAGTAGCGTTTGATTAAAAGTTTTTCTGAAAATCTATCTCCAAAGCTAAATGCTACCTTGTACAACTAGTTTTTCAAACACAAATATTTAATTTAAGTAAAGTTTTGAGTATGTCAAAACTCTGAAAGCTACATCCAAACATACCCTTAAAATTTCCTTTCGGTGAGATTTATACTAAAAAATGTCTCAACCAAACAACAAAATAGATGATGTAGATTCTAACTCCGTTAAATCCATTTCAATCCATTAAGCAAACAACTTCTTGTTGAACTGAGTGGCCACAAATTCATTGTGATTTCAGACCAAGATAACAAACGATCAAACAATCATTCAATAACTCAAATCGAAACAAAAATACAAGTATTTAGATTTGGAGGTTTTGCATGTTGGGCTAGTGGCATTATTTCTATCAAAGTAGCAACATTCCAATCTACTTGGTCAAAAAACCATTGCTGATCGCGAGTTAAGATTGAAGCAAAAAAAAAATCAGCATTATCATCCCATCACCTCAGCACACACAAATAACTAAACAAACGAAAGCATGCAATGGAAGTTTTCAGGTCTACAATTTGTTTACTTTAAAAAAAAAAAAACAAAAAACCGAGACAACAAAAGGCAGAAGCAATCTAATTTAACAACTGCAAGTAATGATAACAAAGGCAAACTTAAAACAACAAATCATAATATTGGAACCATAACCTGTTTACTCACAAAAATCTCAGATTAGCAGACTTTGATCAACACTAAGAACAGACCAAWAAGAATTCTTGATACTCAATCACGTCCATGTAACAAAATCCCTTGGGAGAAACCTAACTTAGACATGAGACATTTTTTAGGAGCCAAAACTAATATATAAATGCAGCAACAAATGAAATCAACGAAGCCTTCTTGCTTCTCTCTCGGACTCGAGGAGGGTAAGAACATCGCCCTCTCTGACGGGTCCCTTGACGTTCCTCATGATGAAACGGTTTGGGTCATCCAAAAACTTGACTCTGACTTGGGTCACTTGCCCCCTTGATCCAGTGCGGCCCATGCACTTGATGACAATAGCATGCTTGATCTGAGACTCCATTCTGCAAACRACATGGCATTGCATATTGTCAACAATACATTCCTTCCTCTCCTCAATATATTATGAAAACCAACAGTGAACAAAAAGATGTGCCATAGCAATCTACATTCATCACTATGGGGATGAAAAGATAAAAGCACACCCCATGAAGTGCACATTCGGCAAAAAAAACTTATCTAACATGAATTACTAACTTTCAAGAGCTCAAAAGTCAATCATTTTATGAGACTGGAGCAATTACCTTGAATACACAACGATATCCTATAGTTCATATATTGATTGCTTTATGATTAATCAAGACCGATAACAGTACCCCTTTTGAAATGCACGTAAATTAAAGCAACAAATGAATTGCACCCTCGACAACGAACCCTAGATAGATAAATAAAAAAGAACCCACACGTAATGTTGCTAAGGACTACACAACATTCCTTAACACTCATATATTGGAACACAATAGTGAATAGAAGTTGCCGATGAGCATCTATATTCATCACTCTAACGATATATAGGAAATACACACTGCTTGAAATGCGCAATTCGGCGAAGAAATACCTACTATAATAGGTAACCATGAACCTATAAAATCATTTCTATGAGACTATTCAAACTAAAATTCACAACTGATCTGCTAGTATTCACGAATCATTCTATGAGACTATTCATAACTTAATTCACAACTGATCTGCTAGTAGTTCATGAATAAAGCACTATTGCCACCATTTTTTAAGGATACCTAAACCTAGTCACGGCACGGTCGGAGCTGAATAGCTCCGAATGCAGTCCGACTTCAAAATCTGCTCTCCGACACCGACGTTCTTTCTCTTTTCGATAAACATGTATAATGAATTGACAAACAGATTACATATAATAATTCAAAAGAAAGGCAATACTCTAGAAAAATGAGAAAGTCGACCAAATAAGAGCAAATAAAGATTAAAAAAAACGAGCCTGAAATAAACCAAAAAAAATCGACCACAAATCAAACAAAAAAACGATAAAATCGGTTAAATCGATCGAAGAACCAGGCAAAAAGGAGCACAAATCAATCGAAAACATGAACAGAAATCGACAAAATCGAACCAAATAAGCAAACACAAACAAAGTCCGACACGATATTACACCAAAAACAAACGAAATCATAAATATTGAAGCTAAAAAATTGAGAAGAATCTAAAGAAATTACCTGGTTTGCTAGGGTTTTGGGCTGAAAGAGTTTCGCGCTTTGTGAATTGTGAGCAGGTGAATCAGCGAAGGTTTGAGTTAGGGTTTTATGTTACAATACTCTTTTGAGTTGGGCATTTGGGCCTTTCCATTTTATATTTGTATCTGCATTCTACTTCAACCCGGCCACGTACTCACTAACCTACCAGGGTTTATGTAGTATCGTGTTACTGAATTGCCGAATTGGATTCAACATAATCTATATTGTATTTTATTTTTTACTAAAATCATATCAAAATCATTAAGTAATATAATTATTTGTACACTGAAACATTTCATTAATGAACTTTTACCGACAATTGATTTATTACCGAACAATCTTGTTTTTGTCTTGAACTTATCGTACAATAAATAGTTGACGAAACATGGATCTTAGTCATTTTTACAAAGTAGATTACGTATACAGCAGCTACCTATTTTAATCAGAGAAAGCTAACCAATTTGAACGACTTTTACTGTTTCAATAGGGGTGTATTATAAGTAACTTAAGAATGCATTAAAGGTTTGTAAGTTCGCGGAGAAAACTTTTTATTAGGGCTTCGACGGTGGACATTAGGCTTGTTGAAGAATATTTTATGTTACTCTTGACTAAAKACTCTAACAYCCCATTTGGTTGTTGGTAGTAAATAGTGGTAATAAGAATGAATTTGTGTGTGAAATTGTGGAGAAATATGATATCCATTCCCATGGCAATGGAATTTCATCCAAAAAAAWTTAATTTTCTTCTTAATTTAATTTCCACTCAATATCGCTCTCCCAGATAGTAATGAAATTCCTTCAAAAAAAATGTGCTCTCCATGGATAGAAAAATACAAATTTGAAATAAAATTGTTTTCCATAKAGATAAAGTTGTGAATAGCTTCATTCCTTATGAGTCTTTTTCTCTATTTAAATTACACTAAAAAAAAGTAAAAATTCATTCTGTTTCACAACATTTAGTCCCATTAACCAAAGCGAACATAAATGATCAACTTGATTAGATTTCCGAATCTCGTAATTGTTTAGAATTTTCTCCTTAAAAAAAAAGATTGTTTAGAATTTTTGTGAAAAAATTTGCAACAAACATGGACCCCATTAGACCATTAGTTAACCCAAATTACTCCGYACTTAATTTTGTGGAAAATGAATCACAGGTCTTAAACAGTTAATCCAGATTATTTTCTAATGTAATTATATTCCATCATTTATCAAAAAGCGAAGCTTAATTCCTGCAATTCGAAAAACTACTCCTCATCCCTTGAAAATGGGAAAATCAACGAAAACGAAGTCTTCCAAGAAAAGGCACTCTCCCAACTCAGACTCCGAACCTTCGTCGTCACCTTCATCATCGAGCTCCGACGAAGTCGCGCGCACTTCGAAACGACGTCGTCGACGTCACCACGACACTGACTCTCACTCCGATGACAATGTCGAGAGGCGGAGCTCGAGGAGAGAGAAAGACAAGAGGAGTAGCAGGAAAAAGAGGAAAGGAGAGAGAAAGCATCGCAGCATAAGCAAGCGACGATCTCGTAAAGTTTCGAAGAGGAAGTATTCTGATTCTGATGATGAGAGTGATTTAAGTGTTTCTGATGATGATGACGTTGATGATTTTTTGGAGGCTAAGAATGTTGTCAAGGAATTGTTGAATGAGTTTCCTAGAGTTGCTCAAGATTTGAAGTAGGTAATCTATCTTTAATTGGGCTTTAAGTTTATTGTGGCTAATTAATATGTATTCAATTTAGTGGATTTCGCAGTTGTTGTCAATTCATGAAATTCAAGCCTGATTGTTAATGTAAAAATTGATGGATTACCGGGTATATGGTAGGGTTTGGATGAATGTAATTCGATTAATTGATTACATTTTTGTTGTTGAAATTGATTATTAATGTTATGATACTATCTAGACAATACACAATGATATCTATGTTTATTGCTTGCTTTGTGATTAACAGACCATAATTTGTACCTTTATTGAAATTTTTTAATTTTTTTTTTTTTATTTTTTACCCAAACGAGCTATCAAGTAAAGTAAATTAAAGCAAACACATGACTGCACCCTCCGAAACGAAACCTAGATAATAAAAAAAAGACTGAAGCACGTATTTTGCTGAGTGGTACTAATCTTCCACTCAATATTTCTGGAACACCTAGCGAATAGAAGTTGTGCCATAGCAGTGTATATTTCACCCTAAGGTATATGTAAAATACACTGCATGAAATGCGCATTCGGCGAAGAAACTAACCTCTATAATTAGGTAACCATAACTATTATATCAGACTTAAATTCAAACTGATAGATAGTAGTTCATGAATAAGGCACACTATTGCCCCATTTTTTAAGGATCCTAAGCACCTAGTATGGCACGGGTCGGGCTTAATACGCTCCGAATACGACATCCGACTTCAAAATGCCTCCGACACCGACTTTCTTTGTTTTTCCGATTAAAACATGTTAAACGAATTGACAATTACAGATTCAATATAATAAAATCAAAAAAGAAAAGCATAATCAGTCTGAAAAAATGGAGAAATTGACTCAAATACAGATTATATATCAAAACGAGCTGGAATTACCAAAAAAAATCGAGCACATCAACAAAAAAACGATTAATCGGTAAAATCGATCGAATAAACCAGGCAAAAGGAGCAAAATCAATCGAAACTGAACGAAATCGAGCAGAAATCGAGCAAAAATCAAACAAAGTGAACGAAACAGCAAAAACACAACGAAATCATAATGATTGAGCTAAAATTGAGAATCTAAGAAATTACCTGGTTTAGCCTAGGTTTTGATCTGAAAGAGTTTCGACGCTTGTGAATTGTGAGGCAGTAATCGTGAAGGTCTGAGTTAGGTTTTTATGTTACAAACTACTCTCTTTTGAAGTTTGGGCTATTTGGCCTTTCCATTATATTTGTTCTGCATTTTACTTCACCGGCCCACGTTACTCACTTAACGTCGCAAGGTTTATTTACGTATCCTCGTTAGCTGAATTTTGCTGATGAATTGAACATTTTTTTTGAGAAAACAATAATTGATAAGGAATATCTGCAATTATATCGAAGAACCTTATTAGGAGCCTCTTCAATCCTACATGTTAAAGAGGTACGACGACTAAGAGCAAGTATTTGTGCGCTTCTTTACCCTCCCTCTCTAACAAAAAAAAGGAACAAGGCTTACACAATTTAGCATACCCAATATCTTTGTTCAAAGCCCCAAACAAGGAAGTCTCAATGCTCCCTAGCAACCTTATGCAACGCATTATAAGCTTTATTATCTACTTCAGAACGAGATCTCGAGCCCGACTCCCATGAAACACGAGCAAGTAAACGTAGCGCCAAAAAACACAGTTGCCAGTCCCACCATTCCCTAGCACTTCTCCTATCGTGAACCTCAGCCTTAATATCGATGTATCCACAGTCCACACTTACTGCCTCTTGCACAAGATATAACATGCTCCCTGTTTCCGCACCTCACACAAAGGACAACAATCGTCAATACTTCTACGTGATGCACAAGACTTCTCGGACAGGATGCCGCTTCAAAACCTTCCAACCAAACAACGTATTTTCGGAGGAGGAGACTGGACAAAGTTTAGTCCAGTAGAGATGGTCATTCCATGTAAGGAAGAGCCTTCACGTGTTTTGGTCTCGAGTGCTAGAAAATACGCATTTTCTAGTAAATTCACCTATTTTTACTTAATTGTACTCATTTTAACTTAAATCATATAAAAATCTATTTAAGGATTAATTTTTTTCCTAAACTAAAACTTTTCTACCAAAATAACTTGTCACCGAAATTGATATTATACAATCTTTTTTTGCTTAAATTATCTACAAGTAAATGAGGTTGACGAGAACAATGTCTCTTCATTACAGAGTAGCATATTGCTGTTATTAAGCAGCTTAACACCTGAGAATCAGAAGACAGAAACTTTACCATTTGAACTTTTATTAGGGCTGGCAGTGAACAGACTTGTTGACAATGTTAGTTTATGTACTCTAAAGACTCTGATTCCCAATTGGTACTGTAGTAAACGGTGGATTAGAGTGAATTTGGTGAAATTGTGAGAAATTATTATATTCCCATGGTAATGAAATTTCTTCTAAAATTTCAACTTTTCTTCTTATTAATCTCACTCCGTACGTCTCTCAATGGTAATGAATTCTAAAAATGTGCTAACAATGGATAGAAAATATTAAATTTGAAATAAAATTGTTTCCAAAAGATAAGTTGTGAATAATTATCTTACGATCATTCTCTCTATTTAAATTACACTAAAAAATATAAATTCATTCTATTCCATCATTAGTCCTATTAACCAAGAGACATAATGATCAACTTGTATAGCTTGCAAATCTCGATTTTTGAATTTCTCCCAAAAAAAAGTTTGTTTAGATTTTTGTGAAAAATTGCTTAATTATGGACCCATTGGGCCATTAGTTAACTCAAATTACTCCATACTAAGATGCTAAACGAATCAGTTATACGGAGTTAGAATCGAGTTAACTTTTCTTGTGAATTCCACACACCCCCAATTACTTCTCACTCTTAAATTAATTAACAACCGCAATGCACCGATTGACCACCATCGTAACCAATTCGTCATGTACTCTTTAGATCACTGTCATAACTCGTCGAAATTTAGCCGAAACACGTCGGAGTGTTCCCATTAGAAGAAATTTGAAGTTTTTTAAGGTTGGACACCCCAAGGCATAATAGTCTGATGTTTGGGGTGGCCCAACGACCAACTATGGTCGTGTGCATGAGAACTTGATTCTAGTACTGTTATACACGATTTTGTTTAACATTTCAGTACTTGTCATTTACAAAGTAGCAATATTCCGTACTACAAGCAGCTTAACTATTTGAATCAGAAGATAAGCTTTAACCATTTGAACTATCTTTTACTTTTTAATAGGGGTGTATTATAAGTAACTTAAGAATGCATTAAAGGTCTGTAAGTTTGCGGAGAAAACTTTTTATTAGGGCTTCGACAGTGAACATTAGGCTTGTTGAAGAATATTTTATGGTACTCTTGACTAAAGATTCTAACATCCCATTTGGTTGTTGGTAGTAAATAGTGGTAATGAGAATGAATTTGTGTGTGAAATTGTGGAGAAATATGATATCCATTTACATGGCAATGGAATTTCATCGAAAAAAATTTAATTTTCTTCTTAATTTAATTTTCACTCAATATTGCTCTCCCAAATGGTAATGAAATTCCTTAAAAAAAATGTGCTCTCCATGGATAGAAAAATACAAGTTTGAAATAAAATTGTTTTCCATAGAGATAAAGTTGTGAATAGCTTCATTCCTTATGAGCCTTTTTCTCTATTTAAATTACACTAAAAAAAGTAAAAATTCATTATGATTCACAACATTTAGTCCCATTAACCAAAAGCGAACATAAATGATCAACTTGATTAGATTTCCCAATCTCGTAATTGTTTAGAATTTTCTCGTTAAAAAAAAAAGATTGTTTAGAATTTTTGTGAAAAAAATTGCCACAAACATGGACCCCATTAGGCCATTAGTTAACCCAAATTACTCCGTACTTAATTTTGTGGAAAATGAATCACAGGTATTAAACGGTTAATCCAGATTATTTTCTGATGTAATTGTATTCCATCATTTATCAAAAAGCGAAACTTAATTCCTGCAATTCGAAAAACTCCTCATCCCATGAAAATGGGAAAATCAACGAAAACGAAAGTCTTCCAAGAAAAGGCACTCTCCTCAAACTCCGAACCTTCGTCGTCACCTTCATCATCGAGCTCCGACGAAGTCACGCGCACTTCGAAACGACGTCGCGCGCACTTCGAAACGACGTCGTCGGCATCACGACGACACTAACTCTCACTCCGATGATGATATCGAGAGGCGGAGCTCAAGGAGAGAGAAATACAAGAGGAGTAGCAGGAAAAAGAGGAGAGGAGAGAGAAAGCATCACAGCATAAGCAAGCGACGATCTCGTAAAGATTCGAAGAGGAAGTATTCTGATTCTGATGATAAGAGTGATTTAAGTGTTTCTAATGATGACGACGTTGATGAATTTTTGGAGGCTAAGAATGTTGTTAAGGATTTGTTGAATGAGTTTCCTGGAGTTGCTCAAGATTTGAAGTAGGTAATCTATCTTTAATTGGGCTTTAAGTTTATTGTGGCTAATTTATCTGTATTCAATTTAGTGGATTTCGCCGTTGTTGTTGTCAATTCATGAAATTCAAGCCTGATTGTTGATGTAAAAATTGATGGATTAACTAGTATATGGTAGGGTTTGGATGAATGTAATTTGATTAATTGATTACATTTTTGTTGTTGAAATTGATTATTAATGTTATGATACTATCTAGATTTGGAGGTTTGCATGTTGGGCTAGAGTCATTATTTCTATCAAAGTAGCAACATTCCGATCTATATGGTCACAAAGTAACCATTGCTTATCGCGAGTAAAGATTGAAGCGAAAATATATCAGCATTATCATCCCATCACCTCAGCACACACACACAAATAACTAACAGCCGAAAGCATGCAATGGAAGTTTTCAGGTCTACAATTTGTTTACTTAAAAAAACTGAAACAACAAAAGGCAGAAGCAATCCAATTCAACAACTGCAAGTAATGATAACAGAGGCAAACTTAAAACAACAAATCATAATATTGGTCTCACTAGCTGGTGGCTACCAACCATAACCTGTTTACTCACAAAAATCTTATTAACACTAAGAACAGACCAAAAAAAATTCTTGATATTCAATCGCGTCCATATAACAAAATCCCTTGGGAGAAACCTAACTTAGACATGAGACATTTCTTAGGAGCCAAAACTAAYATATAAATGCAGCAACAAACGAAATCAACGAAGCCTTCTTGCTTCTCTCTCGGACTCGAGGAGGGTAAGAACATCACCCTCTCTAACGGGTCCCTTGACGTTCCTCATGATGAAACGGTTTGGGTCATCCAAAAACTTGACTCTGACTTGGGTCACTTGCCCCCTTGATCCAGTGCGGCCCATGCACTTGATCACAATAGCATGCTTGATCTGAGACTCCATTCTGCAAACGACATGGSATTGCATATTGTCAACACTACATTCCTTCCTCTCCTCAATATATTATGAAAACCAATAGTGAACAAAAGTTGTCCCATAGCAATCTACATTCATCACTACGAGGATATAAAGATAAAAGCGCACAACATGAAGTGCACATTCGGTCGAAAAAACTATTCTAACATGAATTACTAACTTTCATGAGCTCAAAATCATTTTATGAGAATGATCCAATTACCTGAATACACAAMTGATATCCTACTAGTTCATATATTGCATTGCTTTGTGATTAATCAAGACCAATAATATGATCACCCTTTATTGAAATGCACCAAACGAGCTATCAAGGTAAAGTAAATTAAAGCAAAACACATGAATTGCACCCTCCGACAACGAAACCCTAGATAATAAATAAAAAAGAACCGAGCACGTATGTTGCTGAGTGCTAAAACACTACATTCCTTCCACTCAATATATTTGGAACACCAATAGCGAATAGAAGTTGTGCCATAGCAGTCTATATTCATCACCCTAAGGATATATAGATAAATACACACTGCATGAAATGCGCATTCGGCGACGAAAACTAACCTACCTATAATTAGGTAACCATGAACCTATAATTCAGACTTAAATTCACAACTGATCAGATAGTAGTTCATGAATAAAGGCACACTATTGCCACCATTTTTTAAGGACTACCTAAGCACCTAGTGATGGCACGGGTCGGAGCTGAATACGACTCCGAATACGACATCCGACTTCAAAATCTGGCCTCCGACACCGACTTTCTTTGTTTTTCCGATTAAAACCATGTATAACAAATTGATAATTAACAGATTACAATAATAATAAAATAAAAAAAAAGCAATAATCGTCCTGAAAAAAATGGAGAAATTGACTCAAAATAACAGCAAATATATATATATCAAAAACGAGCTGAAATCTACCAAAAAAAATCTAGCACAAATCAAACCAAAAAAAAACGATTAAATCGAGTACAAATCGATCGAAGAAACCAGGCAAAAAATGAGCACAAATCAATCGAAAACATGAACAGAAATCGAGCAAAAATCAAGCAAGCACAAACAAAGTGATACGAATATCAAGCAAAAACACAAACGAAATCATATAAATTGAAGCTAAAAATTGAGAAGAATCTAAAGAAATTACCTGGTTTAGCCTAGGGTTTTGGTTTTGGTCTGAAAGAGTTTCGACGCTTGTGAATTGAGAGGCAGGTGAATCAGTGAAGGGTCTGAGTTAGGGTTTTTATGTTACAAACTACTCTTTTGAAGATTGGGCTATTTGGGCCTTTCCATTTTATATTTGTATCTGCATTTTACTTCAACTCGGCCCACGTACTCACTTAACCTCGCCAAGGGTTTTTATGTTACGTATCCTCGTTAGCTGAATTTTGCTGAATTAAATTCAACTTTTTCATATCGTGAACGCCCAGCCTTAATATCGATGTACTCCACACTATACTCGCCTCATTGCACAAGAATATAACATGCTCCACTGTTTCCGCACCCTCACCACACAAAGGACAACAATCGTCAATACTCATACCGTGATGCACAAGACGTTCTCGGACAGGGATGCCACGCTTCAAAACCTTCCAACCAAACAAACGTATTTTCGGAGGGAGGAGACTGGACAAAAGTTTAGTCCAGATAGGATGGTCACTTCCATGTAAGGAAGAAGCTTCACCTGTGTTTTGGTCTCGAAGTGCTAGAAAATACGCATTCTTCATAGTAAATTCAACCTATTTTTACTTAATTGTACTCATTTTTAACTTAAATCATAAAAAATCTATTTAAGGATTAAATTTATTTTTCCTAAACTAAAACTATTTCTACCAAAATGAACTTGTCACCACGAAATTGAATTTATTACCGAACTAATCTTATTTTTGCTTAAACTTATCTACAAGTAAATGAGGTTGACGAGAACAATGTCTCTGTCATTTACAGAGTAGCAATATTGTGTATTATAAGCAGCTTAACCACCTGAATCAGAAGACAAGCTTTAACCATTTGAACTTTTTATTAGGGCTTGGACAGTGAACACTAGACTTGTTGAACAATGTTAGTTTTATGGTACTCMTAAAGACTCTGATTCCCCAATTGGGTACTGGTAGTAAACGGTGGTATTGAGAGTGAATTTGTGTGAAATTGTGAAGAAATATGATGTATATTCCCATGGTAATGAAATTTCATTCTAAAATTTCAACTTTTCTTCTTAATTTAATTCTCACTCAGTATCGCTCTCCTAAATGGTAATGAAATTCCTAAAAAAAAATGTGCTAACAATGGATAGAAAAATATAAATTTGAAATAAAATTGTTTTCCAAAAAGATAAAGTTGTGAATAACTTATTCTTTACGAGTCATTCTCTCTATTTAAATTACACTAAAAAAAGTATAAATTCATTCTGATTCCCATCATTTAGTCCTATTAACCAAACGAGACATAAATGATCAACTTGATTAGATTTGCAAATCTCGAGATTGTTTTGAAATTTTCTCCCAAAAAAAAAAGTTTGTTTAGATTTTTTTGTGAAAAAATTGCTATAATTATGGACCCCATTGGGCCATTAGTTAACTCAAATTACTCCATACTAAAGAATGCTAAACGAAATCAGTTTATACGGAGTATTAGAATCGAAGTTCACTTTTCTTGTGAACTTCCACACACACCCCCAACTTACTTCTCTCACTTAAATTAATTAACAACCGCAATGCACCGTTGACCACCATCGTTAACCAAATTCCGTCATGTACTCTTAGATCACTGTCATAACTCGTCGAAATTTTAGCCGAAACACGTCGGARTAGTCCCATTAGAAGAAAAATTTGAAGTTTTTAAGGTTGGACACCCAACACAGGCATAATAGTCATGATTTTGGCGGCTGGCCCAAGCGACCAAACTATGGTCCGTGTGCATGAGACTTTGATTCTAGTACTAGTATAACCGATTTTGTTTAACATTTCAGTACTTAGAAAATGAATCACAGGTCTTAAACGGTTAATCCAGATTATTTTTCTGATGTAATTGTATTCCTTGTATTCCATCATTTTATCAGAAACCTGCAATTCGAAAAACTCCTCATTCCTCAAAAATGGGGAAATCAACGAAAACTAAGTCTTCGAAGAAAAGACACTCTCACAACTCAGACTCCGAACCTTCGTCGTCACCTTCATCATCGAGCTCCGAYGAAGTTGCGCGCACTTCGAAACGACGTCGTCGGCGTCACCACGACACCGACTCCGACTCCGATAAAGATGTCGAGAGGCGGAGCTCGAGGAGAGAGAAAGACAAGAGGAGTAGCAGGAAAAAGAGGAGAGGAGAGAGAAAGCATCGCAGTAAAAGCAAGCGACGATCTCGTAAAGATTYGAAGAGGAAGTATTCTGATTCTGACGATGAGAGTGATTTGAGTGTTTCTGATGATGATGACGTTGATGAATTTTTGGAGGCTAAGAATGTTGTTAAGGATTTGTTGAATGAGTTTCCCGGAGTTGCTCAGGATTTGAAGCAGGTAATSTATCTTTAATTGCRCTTTAATTTTATTGTGGTTAATTTATATGTATTCAATTTAGTGGGATTAGCCGTTGTTGTTGTCAATTCATGAAATTGAAATCTGATTGTTGATGTAAAATTGATGGATTAACTGGTATACAGTAGGGTTTGGATGAATGTAATTTTGAGTAATTGATTACATTTTTGTTGTTGAGATTGATTATTAATGTTATGATGCTATCTAGAACATAGTCGGAACTTTGATGCAAAGTTTTCTACTGTATGCAATAAGTGAATAAGGAAGGTTGATTGATTTCCTCTCTAWTTGTTGAAGGTTTAGTTGTTCAAATGTAAKCGATGTGCCGATGTTAGACATGTATAATGGGATGATAGAATCAAGGAAGAACTGTTTCTAATTGACCCCTAAGTTCAATATGCAGCAACTTGTCTAGTATAGAACCTTGCAGCAAAACWATTAGCACAAATAGTAGT
Organism: Bassia scoparia; assembly: GCA_008642245.1. Taxonomy (NCBI): domain Eukaryota; kingdom Viridiplantae; phylum Streptophyta; class Magnoliopsida; order Caryophyllales; family Amaranthaceae; genus Bassia; species Bassia scoparia. The sequence goes on along the minus strand of SNQN01002379.1, from coordinate 31,535 downwards.
TGATAATTTTAGTTAAGTACTTGTCTGTTGTGTCATCTATGAATCAAACCAGTAGTTGATAGAGCATGRATATTATTCCTGGGCCTAATATATACTCTATCAATGGTCATCACGAGTACTATTTTAAAGTTGTCACCTTTTACTGAGATGGTTATGGTTAGACTGACCTTTGAAGTGCCGTTATGTAAACAGCAACAGCATCACAGTTGCAACGAGTTTTGATTAATTGTGAGAGGGACTCAAGAGTTATGCGGAGTACGGAAATGGGAATGGAGATTAGTTTGAAAGTATAGGTCATTTTTTCATTTACAGAGGATTAGGATTATGTAAACCACTAAACCTGCATATAATTTGGAAGCTAGCAAATCATGGAGACTAGTTGGGGAAAGTATTACAAGAATTTAGGAGTTCATTGGCATGATCAATTAACTATATTTCTTTCCGGAGTTGACTCTGGTTTCTCTGCTGCAGGATATCAAATGGATTGTTGTTTCTACTGAATATTTGTTATTTCTATTTGCTCCCTGAAGCATTTGTTTTTGAACGTAGCTTTTAAAAATGGTAGATGATGGGCAAGCTGTTGACATCAAAGGAATATCAGAGAAACCATTAATGAAGCATCTCAAGAAGCTGTTTGTTTCCTTAAACCTGAAGGAAAAGGGGGACAGAGTTTTCTTGCTACGGTCTAAGGCTCGTCCCACTTTGGAGGTTATTGGGCCAGTGATTGCTTCACAGAGTGAAACTACTGAGACTGATCAGAAAACAGAGAATGGAGGTCATCCTTCACAGCCTGATGAAGATGTTGGGAAAGTTGTTGATGATGTTCCTTCAGCTTCCATAGGTCCTAAATTTGAAGCTTCTGTCCCTCGAAGGAGGTTTGTCTTGTTTCAGTTTAAATTTTGCTCATCGTCTAATCTAAATTATCAACATGTTACCTTWTGCATGGTAGAATTGGCTGTTTCTTCTTCTTTTTCTTTTTTTTTTWAAAAAAAWTWWWAWTYYT
>SNQN01002379.1:11643-28640 GCA_008642245.1 Bassia scoparia | reverse complement strand
CAGAAGTGAATTATAGCATACTTTTGTAGTACACTAGTAGACAATGATAGAAAAGATGACGTAGAACAGAAGATTGCTCTTGGAGAATTATCGAAGTGCTTTATCCTTTTCATCCCATGAATGACTAAATACCTTTGCTTTGGCCATACAAACCATTAATCTTATATCGTGCACATACTTCTTAAGTTAATAGTATTAGTGTCTTAGTGACCTCAAGAGGCTTCCTTGCAATTTATGTTTATTTGGCCCTTTGAGCGACTATGTGCATGTGATTTGTAGCTTCTAAAATCGTGCTTTCTGTGTCACTTTTGCCTAGGTCACATCTATATCAGAAGAGTATTATGTGGACCTTGGCAAAGTTGCCTCTGTTTCCTGTCAAGTCGTTACCACAATATTCACAGTAGGTCCTTGGATTGAACTTTTGGCAACTTAGGGATATTATATATTTTTGATCTTCTGTAGGGACTTATGGTTTGTGGGATCTCAGATTTGAGCTTTAGACTTTACATCCAATAGTCAACTATCAAAGTGTGTTACATTGTATTGACTTTGCATTGGAACTTGACTTATGGCCTTTTTCATATGTGTGTCTGATCCGGTGATCCCACATTCATATTCCCTATACTCCATATATGAATAGCCCTTTAAATGGCCCACCGTAAGAGTCTGCTGTGTTCAATAGTCTTTAATTTAATAATCTTTGATGTTTATTGGCGTCCAATATTGCTAGTGTTATTCCGTAGGGTCACCTGCACATGCTTGGTGACTAAACGAGACTCAACTGGATTTTCTGTTACCAATTTAGTTCCATTCCCTCGAGTTAATCACTTATTCTATATTGATATATAGGTATTATACATACGTTAAGAAATAAATCAGTGGGAATAAGGGGAAAAAAATAAGGTACCACTACTGGCTCGACTCAACGCACCTCATATAACCAGAACGCATGTTTGGATGAAGTGTTCATACGGCGGACCTCGGTAACGCCACATTCCCCAAAACCATTGTCTGTTGTGTAGGATGCTTAGGCAGCCAGTACGCTAACCTTATTTTTTTCCCCCTAATTACCACTGAATTATTCATAACTGTATTAGAGTTTTATTGAGATGGAAGTGCGCCATATGAGGAAGCCATATGATGTAGTGGGCCATTATTGTAAGGGTGTCAAAAAGCATATGTACAATAATATATGGAGTAATAGAGAGACAAATATGACACAATGTGCTTTGAAATCTTAAACCTGGAACAGCATCCTACCCTATATGAATAATCAGTTAAGAATAAACGGTACCACTCGCCCTGCAAAAGATCATGGTATATACCACACCTGCCTGTCTGTTCGGATAGCAATCCAGATGGAGGAAAGAGAGGAGAAAGAGAAGGAATAGGGGTGAGGAAAGGAATGGAAACTGAGTGAGAGATTGTGCTTTCCCCGTTTCCTCCCTCTGTGCTGTCCAAAATTATGATTTTGGAAGATTCGCATTTGTCCTCACTAAGCAACCCAATCAGTGTCAGACCTTACAAATACCCCCAAGTTCAGAAGGCAGAAATTGAAAAGATGGTGCAAGAGATGCTTAATGCGGGAATAATTCAGGCTTCGTCCAGCCCTTTCTCTAGTCCGGTCCTCCTTGTGAAAAAGAAGGACGGTTCATGGCGTTTCTGTGTTGATTATCGGGCCTTGAACAAGGAAACTGTTCCGGACAAATACCCTATCCCTGTCATCGAAGAGTTACTTGACGAGTTGCATGGGTCTACGGTGTTTTCCAAGCTGGATTTGAAATCCGGATATCACCAAATCCGGGTCAAGACTGAGGATATTCCTAAGACRGCGTTTCGTACTCATGAGGGGCACTACGAGTTCCTCGTCATGCCTTTCGGGCTCACCAACGCCCCGGCCACGTTTCAATCCTTAATGAATGATGTGTTTCGTCCTTTCCTTCGGAAGTTTGTGCTAGTTTTCTTYGACGACATTCTAGTCTACAGTCCAAATGAGCAAAGTCACTGTGAACATCTAACTCTTGTGTTGGGCACTCTACAGCAGCATTCCTTGTATGCCAACATGAAAAAGTGTGAGTTTGGTCGGCAAGAGGTGGCATACCTCGGTCATATTATCTCGGCCACGGGAGTTGCTGCTGACCCAGAGAAAATCCGAGCAATGCTCGATTGGCCTGAACCTCGGAACATTCGGGAATTACGAGGGTTCCTTGGGTTGACGGGGTATTATCGCAAATTTGTGGCAGGTTATGGAAGTATTGCCGCCCCATTAACGGAACAACTGCGAAAGGACTCCTATGGGTGGACTTCGGAGGCAGCCCAGGCCTTCAATGCCCTCAAATCGGCTATGGTATCCGTTCCCGTCTTGGGCCTTCCGGATTTCTCTCAGGTGTTTATTGTYGAGGCTGATGCGTCGGGCTATGGRTTGGGGGCCGTGCTMATGCAAAATCAGCGGCCTTTGGCCTATTATAGCCACACTTTGGGTCCACGGGCTCGATTGAAGTCAATCTACGAAAAGGAGCTTATGGCAATCGTCCTAGCAGTCATGAAGTGGAGACATTATCTCCTTGGTCGCAAATTCATTGTTAGGACGGACCAACAAAGTCTTAAGTACTTGTTGGAGCAGCGTGAAGTYGGGTCTGAGTATCAACGATGGGTTTCGAAGTTAATGGGTTATGAATTCACAATTCAATACAAGTCGGGTACGTCCAATAAGGTGGCCGACGCACTGTCCAGACGAGATGGACCTCCTACTGAGCTTGCTGCCTTGTTTTCCACAAGTGGAGTGGATTGGGCCTCGGTAACAAGTCCAAATGAAGCTGACCCATAACATTAAGGGCTCAAACATGATTGTTAACAAATCAGAAAACTGATTGGGTTCAACGGTGGACATGGATCGACTGATGTAATAGGGAGGATGGTATTTTGCCCATAAGTCATCCCATTGTTCGAAGAAATTCCTTTGGCCATATATGACAATGCCAATTGGGGAGGACACTCCGGAGAATTTAAGACATACCTTCGAATAGCCCAAGAATGGTATGTGTATGGCATGAGAAAGGAAATGCTCCGCTATGTTCAATCCTTGTGATGTTGCCAGAGAAACAAGACATCAAGCAAGAGCCCAGCTGGTTGCTCCAACCATTACCATTCCCACTCAGGTTTGGGATGAAATTACATATGGATTTCGTGGAAGCCTTGCCTAAGTCTCATGGGTTTGACACCTGCTCGTGGTGGTTGATCGGTTTACTAAAGTACGGGCATTTCATTGGCCTAAACATCCTTACGGCTTCGTCAGTGGACTGCAATTTTTGTTAAGGATTGTCGGTACATGGTTTCCCATAGCATTGTCTCGGATCGAGACAAAATCTTCATCGAGCCTGATTCTGGAAAGAGCTTTTCGTTTGAATGCACAAGTTGAATCGAAGTACGGCGTATCATCCCAAAGTGATGCAAAACGGAAATTGTTAACAAATCTGTGGAACGTACCTTCGTGTTATGCAAGTAGGCACCCCAAGCGATGGCATTGGCTTCCTTGGGCTGAGTTTTGGTACAAACTCCTCTGTCCACATGTCCACCAAAAATCACTCCTTTCAAGGCTTGTATGGCGAGACCTTCCCCTATCATTCGTTCAGCCAATGGCAGACTGGGGTGGCTTCGGTGGAGCAGCAACTTCAAGAAGCGACGCAACTCCTAGATGATTTGAAGGTCCAATTGGTTCGGGCACAGCAACAAATGAAATTGTGCTTGATTCTAGCGTCGTGAGTTGGAATTTCAGACTGGGGATTCGTTTTTCTCAAACTACAACCCTATCGCATCATTCGATTGCCAAACAACCCTTTGAGAGTTGGCACCTCGTTATTATGGGCCTTACAAGGTGGTTCACGAATTGGAAATGTGGCTTACAGTTTGGAGCTGCCTTGGGCAGCAAAGTGCACCCGGTTTTCCACAGTACTCAACTAAGGCAGCTGTTGGAGCACCACTGCCTCGTCAACCTTGCTCCTCAGCTCAATGCTGACCTGGAGATGGTTGTGCAGCCTGAGTACTCCTAAGCATTCGGAAGTGCCACATCCGCAGGGGAACAACTAGGAGTGAATCAAATGCAGGGACTAGGAATTTGAAGCTACTTGGGAGGATGCGACTATGATTGCTCTTCGTTTTCCAGACTTCCATCTTGCGGACAAGATGGCTCTTTGGGAAGGGGTAATGTTATGCACTTACCTAAACCTCCTATAGTGCTTACTTACTCACGAATGAACAAGGGTAAGTTGGTAAATGGGAGTAACTAACTGCCGTGAGCTGTCATCAATCAATTGGAAGTATTCTTGTTTACCTGACTATATAATTATGAAAGAATCATTGTATGGTCATTCAGAAAAATGAAAGGGTGGTCTGATTGTAGTCTAGCTTGTAGGTCACTATTGTACTATTACTCCCTGAAATCAATACACCGCCATACTTCCATCAATTTCAGTGCATTCATTTCTATTACATCTCATTAGCTTATATTAACATACTGCTCTGTTATTTGATTACAAAATCCGAGTGAGTGAGTGAGGTTGACCAAGCCATAACACACTTCTAGTATTATCATCAATAAGCATTTGTTTGTATAGTAAATGAATAAAGTTGTTCGCCTAGAAAAGATGATTATATAAAGCATCAAATCTAAATGCAGGCAATTATAATCATAATGAATGACCATTTCACCTACCATGCACAAGTTGTATGAAAAGTCCCAAGAAGCATATGTTTACTATTGCATCGTCTATTGAATGACAGCATCTCCAGGCTCAAACCACCTCACTGGAGCTTCCCACTTCATCAGGCCATCAACTCCTGGTGATTTATAACAAAAAAGGATCATTCAAGTTTGACAAAACAAAGCAAGGCAAGAATCAGTCACTTTAATAGGTTTCAGGTTCTTAAGTTCCAAGAAATTCACAGGACTGCTACAAGATAATTTTGATTAACAACAAAGCCATATCAAGAGCCTAAATCACCAAAGATGGAATCTTTGCATGAACACTAGCATATTCATACAAATAGACAGCAAAGATCTCATTCTCCATCATATCTATCTAGTTGCTAGATTTAAATATCTTTATAAGCCCTATTCTTCACCAAGAAGGAAAATTAAAGATATTAGATCAGCCTGATAAGATCAGCTCAAACAAGATATGCGGACAGTATTAAGAGATGATCCTAAAATTAGTGGTAAAGTAACCATAGCAAGAGCCAAGAGATGATAGATATTTCAATACATAAGTGACACGCTGCAAAGATCTGATCAAGAAATTATACCTCATCCATGGTCTTATAATGAGAGACAACAAAAGGAAATTGTCAAAAAAGCATCATCTTACACTAGCAACAATAAGAGCACCTTGTCCATATAAGAGAGGGGGAAAAACCAAGATCTTTAACAACTTCATTAGAAAATTAAGGAGCACAAATTTCAGGACTTACCATATCAACATAGCATTTGACTCGTCTCCAAAGCTCTTCAGGCTGCCTTAACCAGAAAGGCCRTCCATTCTCCTAACAAAGGGGAAAATATTTTCAAACATGGCAATGATACACATGTTGCAAACACACCACCGACCCTAACAAAAAAAGAAGGCTAGTGCAAGGGATATGAATGAAAATTTCAATATAGCTTCATCTTCACAAGAAAAGAGAAGTTATGGTTCAATGCTACCAATTTAAAAATTGTTCTTCATGTAAAACAGAAGATATTATGACATGGTTCAAAATACAAGCACAGAGCAATATCTAAAAGACTAAAACCCACAGCCCCATCCAGGTAGCCACTAGAACCTGAAAAGGACTGAWAGACAACAAATAAGAAGACAAGCTCAGATATATGTTACCATTGATGAGACCACATTGAATTTTTATGAGAAAAAGCTGAGCCACTGTTGATGCTTCTATGATATCTGAAATCACCTGGTATTTCTTTGACTTATAAAAACCCACAAATGAACACCAGAGGACCAGAGCTTTGTCAACTGTCTACTGAAAAACAACAATCTTTCGAAGGCATACTGTTCCAACTTCCAAGACTTAAGAGTTAAGATAATGACATGTATTCAAACAGATTTAATTTTCCATTAAAAAAAATGAAAAAGAAAARATCCATCTCATGTGATTCCTTTCTTGAACATATGGTAGACATGCTTACCAGTTTTAAAATTGTGATTGACCATAATTGAGCTGTCTTCAATCCCCAAGAGTTTTGCATTTTATAACTTCACAATGCTACAAGAATTAAAATGAAACACGTCCTAAATTCAAGATTGCAACCACTCTGATGCAACGGCAAGACTTGACATTCTACAATAAACAGTCAGAAGCAAGTATTGGTCAATGGCAGAATTGAATGTACACACACCAAGTAACAAAGGAAGATATTGATGAAAAGACTTCTCCTGTAAATCAGTAATTCTATTATTCTAAACTATCCATTAAAATTTCGCTGTACATGAAAATTCACAAGGTAAGCTAAACATAAACCCTACTTCTATCATATTGAAGTAGTTGGTATGTACAAAGAATTTCACTTGATAAATGCAACTGTACACCCATAGTTCATTGAACTTTCTTGCTCAAACTTCTCAATACGTGGATGGTTCTTCAACATCTCAATTACACATTCTTTGAGAGTTCCAGTGCCCATTCCATGTATGATAAACAGAAGAGAACGAGATTCCCTTGATGCTATAGCCATACTGAGTGTATGAGAAGCTTCCTCTACCCTCATGCCTCTTAAATCAAGAGTATTTCTTGAAGTTTGAATGATTGGCCCATAAGATAATTCTTCATTATTCTTTCCTCCTAAATAATTCAAATTTCCTTGCATCTGAGCCTGCAAAACCATAGTTTAAAACATGGAATAATAAAAATCAATTAACTGTCCCCCCACATCAATAAATTACTTTCAAAATTTAACAGAAATCAGCATAGATAATTTACAGTTTATAAAGCTTATGCTATCAGAAGCTAGACTTAGAGAACTATATGACAGCAAGCACAATACACACCCCAGCACACCCACCCACAACAACAACAACAACAAACACAACACAACCAAAAAGCTCCAGGTCTCTCAAACCCAAAGGATTTTTCCAAACTGTCCTTCTCAGATGTCCGAAAAAAAGTTATGAATAGTTTTGAAAGAGAAATTATGAACAGCTTACTATTGGATTAGAGTTCTAAGAGAGGGAAACAGCTTAATGTATGATATTGCTCTATTATTTCTTTTCTACCCATGGTAAACAATAGAGTTCTCAATGCTTCATAGATTGAGCACAGAGATTTAGGATGTTCGCGCCACATACAAGTAGCAACTTGCAAGACATCACAGACTGTCAGACACGAACCTAAAATTCCCGAAGAAAATTGTATCCAAGTGAGAATCATACAATTAGAGAAAAATGAATGCACCAGCAAGCATCAGGAGAAGAAAAATGACGTTTATAATGTAATACTATTAAGAGGGGTGTAAGACATACACAATGAACACTGACAATGTCAACAATGTTCATGTATATGTTCTCGAATTTCATACAATTTAAATTATTGTTTACTTAAGTCACTAAACATCAAAATTGATGAATCATTCCGATTAAGATACACAAAAAAAGTGGGGAATGATCTATCTTAAGAAACTAACATAGGAGTTATTAGAGAGGTCAGATGTAATAGGAGCGAGGCATGAGATAAACAATGTCGCATCCATCGTTGTTTTTCACTTGTGAGTGTGAGCCAGCTATGTCTACTTTTATAGGTTGAGATACCATTTTATCCGACGGCGGAATCTTACTTTACATACTGGATGGAGAATAGTTTATCATTTCAGACACCTAACCACAGTAGCTAACTTACCTCCTAAACGCTTCATGACGTGGCTCATCGGGTTGAGGTGTGTATGTAGAACTTCCAATCTTCAGAAACACAGATCTAATGTAGGACGATGACTTTCTACCAAAGATTCAATTGCCGATTAGCTTTCTTATGAGAGACCGTACTGATCAACATCAGCAATTCTTAATTTTTTCTCAAACTCTTTGACAATAGTTTCCATTTCAGATTTCACAAGCTCAATGTCTTCTTCAATTTGTTGGGTCTCCTTTTCAATCAGAGCTTCTACGCCAATCAAGATCTTGTGTTTCATTCAATCTTCATATTTTAACATAAATTATAAACAGAAGAGCAGTTATTAGAAAAAAGATCCTAAATATCAGAACACACCAAGCTACTATCAAAATGATAAGAAAGTCTAGAGGTTTTCCCAAACATTAGTAGACATATAATGTGCTTCTCAGGTTAGTAATCTTAAATCATTATTTTATCAATTCATATGAAAGGTTACTAAACTTACGCATCATAATCATTAACTGGAATTCTTATGGCAATTCCGTGAATAAATTAGATATCCTTCATTTGGAAAAGACTGAAAAACCTAATATGTAATTCTATTTCAGGAAACATTTAGAGGAAGAAAAAGCTGAATTAATTCAATGAAAAGATAATCACGTATTAACTAACACACTAATGAAATCCTTCAAGTAATGAATGTAAATCAATTGGATATCACCTTTTGATAGCATAACATAACAGAACAAAGCTAGAGTAGAATTAAAAAATAATCAAGCATAAAAAAGAGTGTGCAAAGAAGATTTGTTGCTGAGAGAGCTAAAATGTTAGTTTCAATAACTTTCATTTACTTTAGTATGTAATGTAATTGAAATTTAATTTTAACATTCATGTCATATGGAATTTTATGTGTTTCAAAACAGTTTTTATATATTGTAAATTATTAACTCTGAAAATCATTTGGACACATGTACAGTAAGACATCATTCTTTACTCACCTTCCCTGTTTAAATCTTATTCTCAACGTTTATAAGTGTAAAAGGAACCTGTTACCCTTAACTGACTTTTTTTAAAAGCTGATGCCCTTATAAATATATTTTTTTATGTTCTGAAAATAAATATTTCCAATAATACATGTAAATTCGGAGAAAAGAATAGGCCTGCATTGCTAGCTTTTTAAGTCACATACAACTAAAGGAGGAAAAAAAATCCATCTTTCTTCTATGGACCTACTTCAATGCATACTAACATAATTAAGTAATAAGTTCGTCTATTATTTTAATTTATCTTGGGTGCCATAATATATATAAGATACTTTTAAAGTTTCTTAGGAAAGAAGTCAATTTCTTCTAGGACATGTATCATACAAGTATAGTTGATATATTTTTAGGCAGGCCAATGCATATATGTTATCGCCATACCCGACCAACAAAGATAATAGAGATTATCACTAGATAGTCACTCAAAGTAAGGTGGAGAATATTGGCATTCCTTAAAAAAACAAATTAATGCTTAAAATCTTTGATGCAGTCAAGAGCTCACCACCGCTCGAGACAGTTGCTTGTACTCCAGCACATCGTAGTGCACTATAATTAATCAAAGAGAAGCCTATGCACTTTGCCCAAACTCAAGTCATAATCAGATTTTCCATACTACGTTCCAAAAATTAATAAACCATTTGCTCTAGACTGAAAAATGAATCAGAAATGAAGTTATTACTTATTAGCAAGAAAGTTGGTGTCGCAAACATAGCAAACTACGGGAAAATAGCCTGCGTTGGTTTAGACATGTAAGACGCARACTATATCAGTACGAAGAGTGGAACAKTCTCAAACGGGGTAGAGGGAGACCGAAAAATGACTTGATTGGAAGGAGTTAGAAAAGATATGAAGCGATTGGATTTGTAGGAGAATGAGGCTCTCAGTTATAGGGGATAGTGGAGGAAAATCTATGTGGATGGCCACATGGAATGATCAATTTTGGTTCATGTAGTTGAACCCAATTATGGGAATTAGGCTTCGATTGATTGTTTTGCTCTGGAATCAAGTAAAAGCATTTTACACTTAACTACCTCTACATATACATCCGAACCATGTGTTAATATAGAGCAGTACTATTGTTGAGATAGGTGCTGTACCATTTTTGCTAAGGAGAAGCTGACCTAAGCTTCAACAAACAGGTTGTGACTTGTGCCTTGTAACAGTAAATTAGGACAGAACACCTTAATGCAGGCTTGAGGCATATTCCATGTAATAAGAAGGACAGAACACCTTAATGCAGGCTTGAGGCAGATTCCAATCATTCCATGTAATGAAAAATGGCTTAATGTTGACATCTACTAACATTGATGTAAAATAGATGATCTATAAAATAAAAGTAAATAAATAAATAAATAAAAAGATATGCACCTTTTAAAATACCTACTTCCGTGTGCTACCATATTTCTGGAATCCCCCCAATTTCATCTGAGTACCTAAACATAATTTTCTAACCATAAAATTACAAATCTTTAGAAATTCTTTTTAAAAAYTCATGACCATGACACCAATTGTCAGTAAACTTGGTTTTTTGATTAAATCATGTGGTTGCGCCTTAATAATAGTAAATCAAGTTGCACATCAAGTAGCCATCTAGTTCTTACATTAGCCTCGAGTGGTCAACTTTTTATGTCATATCCAAAGCATTAGGTGTCACAAAGACACAAAGAGACTARACCCCCATATCAAAGACTGGATGTCTAGAACTAAGAAAAATTCTATTCACTGCAACACATAAAGTAAACCAACATTGACAGACTGTAGACACAAAGCGATTGAGAACTAGAAAACCGCAGAACTTAGACGGAGCTCTAGCTGTGCCAAATCTCAAATTTCTTCTAGAACAGTACTGAATCATATAATCCTAAACAATTCTAATAGTGGCAGAACTCAAATTTCATACCTCATAGTAAAGATCCATTACATCAGAACGAAGGGATGCAGCTTGCCTAGCCYTTTCACCCATCCTGTTTCTCTCCTCCATTAAGGACTGATATAGCTGGCCTTTTCTCTGGGCCTGCTTTTCTGGCATCAACCTCTCAAGCCAGCTTTCTGCATGATCAACAATCTTATCATCAAAGCCAATTCTCCTAGCAATTCTCAAGGCATTTGATTCACCAGAAGTTCCCCATAACACCTGAAAGGTAGGCTGTAGTGTGTCCAACGAGAACTCCATAGCTGCATTCTCAAATCGAGCATCCGTGTCTCTTAGGCGGCTTAGATCAGCATAATGGGTAGTTATAACAGCTAAATTCACTCTATCTTTGAGATATTGTAAGATGCTGGCAGAAAGTGCTACACCTTCAGAAGGATCAGTCCCACTCCCAATCTCGTCAATTAGGACTAGTGAATCTTTAGAAGCCACCTCCAAGATCTTGCCAATCCGCAAAATGTGACCACTAAAAGTAGAGAGGCTTTGTTCCAAAGACTTCAATTAACAAAGAGAAAAATAGAAGAGTTTTAGTATGGAATAGTATCTCAATACAGCAGCTGATATGAAGAGGAAAGAGAAAATTCATACCTGATGATCTCCTATATCTGCCAGAACAAAATCAAACCAGGGGAGCTTAGGGATGCTTTTGGCTGGCAGATATAGGCCAGCCTTTGACATCAAGGACATGAGTCCCAGAGTTTTCATGGAAGCAGTTTTCCCACCTGCATTTGGCCCTGAGATGATTACCACACKGGTTTTAGGTCCAATTTTAATGTCTATTGGAACAGGGATTTTTGGCTCTTCATCAGGCAGATCTCTGAAGTACAGCATACTGGCTTTCTCATTTAAGTTCTCTAAATTTCCTGAATTGGATTCCGGTGCATCCTTCAAGCTACCCAAACATGGTCCAAGTAATAAAGGATGACCGTACCCTTCAATATCTACCAATAAAGCATCATCATATGTACCTTGAAAATAATGTAGGACAAACTGCATCCAACCAATTAGCGTAACGGCTCTTGCGACTGGCAAGATCGACCTCCTGGATTCTATGCAACAAATCACTGACATCAGCTGCTGAATTATTCAACTCAGAAGAAATCATGCTCAAAATAGCTCGTTCCTCATCCTTTTCACAATTGCTAGCCATACTTCCATGTGTGTTCAAGTCCACTGCCTCTTTCGGTTCCATGAAGTATTGTTGCTCCAGAACTACTAACATCTAAAACCACTCCCCTGGAAGCAAAGATCTACGGAGGCTTTAATGCCAACACACATCTTGATCTACGATTTGTAAAACAGCTCTGTCAATACCCCAGCCAGATATACTTTATGTGAAACACTTCGTAGAAGAGCATCTAAAGCATCCATGTTCTTTTTCCTTCTAACCTAATAACTTCAAGTCATCACTAGCTCTATCGAGCACTATTGAAAGTTTACAGTCTAGAAAAATTCTATCTTCTGCTCCAACTCAGCCAGAAAATTGCAATTCTGAAGAATGTCAAGTAAGGGATAGCTCCTGTTCCAAGTTCCAACAGACCAACTAAGTAAACCCCAAAGATAATTGATTGTGATATAAAGTGGATTATTATTAAGGCTTAACCGAACTTATTACATAGAAAATTCCTTCCAAAAATAGAATCCGCATATCCCTCATTATAATTTATAATACAACAACGCACCTCAAACTTTCACAAAAGATTGCAAATGAACCATTAATGATATGAAAAACTCTTTGTGATCATCATTTATATCAGAAAATTACACCGGTGCCTCTAATGAAAACCTTCTAATTGGCTTACAGAATACCAAAAGTTCAGTAAATCCGATCTATGCGGTCCATAAAAACGGCTTGTTATATACAGAAGAGAATTGTTCCGCCCCAATTTAGTTCATAAGTATCCTCTTTAGCTATCACAAGATGAACTAGAAGCCTCTAAGTTAACATTTAGCACAAACATAATGCACAATATCATAATTTCATGATCAAAAACAACAATTTCAATCTAATTATATTCATAGTATAAAATTACATTTCAAAAAAAGCAGCTCAACTAACTTCACTATGATCATTCAGAAGAAAATTCACCAACTGCTCCCACAACGCCTCGCCGACTGCAGCGTCCGCTTAACCGAACAAAGCTCGCCAATCGAGAGCAACTCACCGGAAGCAGCCTTCTCCACAACACCAGAACATCAACAACCGGAGAAATCCAATGGGCTAGGAGGCCCAAGCAGCAGTAGTTTGGGCAGGAGCTTCTGGTCTCATCAAGAGCGGCCACCGGTATGGACCCGTTCTGGGCCGAAGAACGGCCCATTGTGGTGGAGGTAGAAGGGGGAGAGCTGACTGCAGAGACGGATTCCATTCTAGGGTTTCTAGGGTTTCGCGCTGGAGCTGTTCGGTGAGTGTGAGATTGGAGGAGAGAGAAAGACGGCGAGGAGAGAGATGAAGCGGTGTTTGCGGCGGAGGAAGAGAGGGGACGGTGGCGTTGAGGGGAAGATCAAGGTGGTGGTGAAGTTGGAGAAGAGTTTGAGCTCCATTAATGGGAAAATTAATTTGGGAGCGAAATTTAGTTGTTAGTTTAAATGTTGTTATCCAATTAGATGAATGGTGGTTGATTTGGTAAACGCAAGGTTTGAAGCTAATGTATGGTTTAAACGCAGTTCTGCGACTATATGTTCCGATTCTTCCGAATGTGGTCCAGCTTTAGTTGTTGGTCCCGATAATTTTTTAAGTATGTTTACTAGGGCTATGCAGAAATTTCCGATTCCGATTTTTCGATCCGATATACGGTTTTTTTTCTGAAATATGGAGTTCCGTTCCGGTTTTTTTAAATTCGGAAAACCGGATCGATATCCGGTTTTTAAATTCGGAAATCGGATCGGAACCGGAATGCCAAAATTTGAAAATCGGATATCGAATTTGAAAATCAGAGTATCCGAATTCCGAATTATATGTAAAATGGGCTTTTAAATTCAGAAATCGAAACGGATATCCGGTTTTTAATTCAGAAATCGGATATGTATCCAAAATGATTGATTTTTATTCAAAATTGACATTAAAGTCACGCAATATTTAAACTCAAACAACGAATTCGGATATCCGCTTTTCCGATCCGATTTTTTCGGTATCGGAATTCAAAAATCAGGATTATTCGGATCGAAACGAAATAAAAAAAAATAGATTTCCGAAAATTCGGGAATCCGAAATCGAATCCGAGATTTTTCCCGGTATCCGGTTTAGAACAGCCCTAATGTTTACCTGATTCATCGAAGCAGCTTCGATTACATTTGATTTCGACTCGAATTATTACATTTAGCCAACTAGAGTTTCTACATAAAGTGAAGCTCAAACTCCAAGTCCCCTTTAAGTAGCACCAGAAGCAACTATAACCGCTTGAGATTCAAACTTCTTGTTAGTGGGTTATGAAATGTGAATTTTTATGTTTCGCACATAACATTTTATCATAATTACAAAGAAACGAGACTTTTTTATGGAACTAATCTATTGCTCCACTAGATTTAATCACAGACGATGCCCGTGTTACAAAATTTAATGTCTYAGTGAGGAAGGARTTGGGGTTGGAGTAGTGGATTCAAAATCCTCATACCTCTCACAGTCTCACCCATTGTAAATGTACCACACCCTTGTAGCTCATTCCCACCAAAAATAAATGGGAAATTCCCAGTGRTAAMCCTCTATTTTTACCTTTTCCCAGTGGTAACCTTATGTTTTTTTAATTCCAATGGTGACCTCGTACTTTTKCTTCTGTTCCAAYYGTGACTTTAATGAGGTTTTTTCGTTAAATATATGCAAAATCCGTTAAATATTAGTTATTAATATTTAACGGAAAATCATAGAATTTAACAGAAAAAACATTAATAAGGTCACGTTTGGTACAATCATGACAGTTAAGGGTCACCACTGGGATTAAAAAAATACTGGGTTACCAGTGGAAAAGGTCAAAAATAGGAGGTTACCACTGGGAATTTCCCTTTAGAATATCACATACGGAGTATAATTCAATGTTTTRTTAAAAATAATTTTTTTTTCTATACTTAATGATTAGCAGAAAAGAGGGAAAATAATTAGCCAAAACATGCCAAGTGGCAGTTTTGGTTTTTGTTTTAGTATAAAAAAAGTTATTGATTGATTGATTGATTTTTGCATACCAGGCCAAATTATACACCACTCTCTATCATTGGTCTATATCAATTTTATTATTTTTGAAGAAAACGAAATTCGCGCGCTATTTAAATAGTTTTTAAAAATTCTCAATATATGACATTTATTATGTATCAAGTTATCAACCTAATTTTGTATCAAACATGATAAGATTACTYCCTCCGTGAGAGGAAACCCTATGAAACCCTTCGTACTCATGCCCTCTCTTTGYCGTTCCCTCTGCAAACCTCCTTGCTTCCCTTCGCTAGGGGCTCGCCGACCGGGGTTGGGCTGCGGCCTCTCCTTGTGGTTGGCGAGTCCCTTTCTCCTTTCTCCTTTCTCCTTTTTCCCTTCCTTTGTTTCGTTTCGAGGTGCGACGCAAACGACGCTTCACGTGGTTTTCCTCCACTCGATGTTGGGGATCGTGAT
This sequence comes from Bassia scoparia, assembly GCA_008642245.1. Lineage (NCBI taxonomy): Eukaryota > Viridiplantae > Streptophyta > Magnoliopsida > Caryophyllales > Amaranthaceae > Bassia > Bassia scoparia. The sequence goes on along the minus strand of SNQN01002379.1, from coordinate 13,201 downwards.
TGTTTGGAAAGGCTGGTACCTTAYGAGATTAGTCTCGAATCGACTGCTTCGCCCTCGGTGATTCGTGTTTAGGGTTCCGTCGACGGTGTTGTTTTGATTGCTCGCATACTGTTTCGCATCTAAGGTTTTTTTAATTTACCCCGTTTGGTGGTTGTTTTCCTCCTGGATTTAATCTATGGAGTTTGTTGCTATGAGTAGTGTGTTATGGGTTTCCTTCTGCTATTAAAAATCTGTTGACTGTCAGTGAAAACACAAGAGCTGGGGGTTCTGCAGAAGGAGCTCATCTTCATATAGTCCATCTTTTCTGATGCGGCGTTCTTCTTAGACCTTCTGAAGGTATATAGTTACCTACACAAACCTTTTGATTAATGCTTCTTTTTATCCAGTGAAATATATAGGTATGTCATCTGTTACTACTTACTAATTTCCACCATTTGCATTTCCTTCTTTTACAGAAAGCAAAGGCTAGGGGCGACAGTATACCATGGAAAACGTGCCCGCATACTTGTCATTTCTGCAGAAGAAATCCCTGATGGAAGATACAAGATTAAATGCGCACTCCTATCCGAGATGCTGACAACAAAGAAAAGTTGTTGGAAGCTTTAAGGGATATTTTGTACCAAAACCTATTACACCTATTATACGCATAAACTAAATTTGATGGTTCTTTTCAATCTATGAAATGATCTCTATTTGATGTTGCTTGCTACTTTAGGAAGGAGATATCGATATGCTCAGTTCTGACCACTCACCAGCACTCCCAGAATCTAAATTCTACAGGCAGGTGACTTCTGAAGGCATGGGTGGGCATATCCTCTTTGCAGGTCAGGTCCATCATCAGAATCGAAGTAGTGAAGTACACTATCTTAGTCGAAGTTTCTTAATTCACTCAGTTCTGAATTTCTTCTTTGAATGTGTGCAGATGTCCTTCCAGCAACATGGACTGCTGGTCGCGATAATGGGGTAACCTTGAACCAAATTGCTTTCTTGGTGGAGCGAAAAACCAGCAAAACTTGCTGGTCAACATCTCAAGTACTGTACCTTAGCTAACAAATGTTCTGTTTTATAGACCTCTTATGGTGCCATATTGCAGAACCGGGATTGTTTATGCTAACCGAGTCTATGAACATATGCCAGGATCAATTGCAGTAGGGAATGTACGCAGATATAGTCGCATGGGATTCCTGAATCAGAGTTTTATCTTGACACGCAATCACACTTCATACATTAAACATCCTGTAAGTTTGAATATTTTATTACACCTGCAAAAACACTTACTACACACATTTTAAGCATGATAAACATAGGAATTTCGATTTTAAGTCTGGACTATATAGTATTGTGTTTTCACATCAGTTTATGCTTAATTTTTTTTTCGCTCTACAACATAACCTGATTATAGAATTCATGTCGCCGCCTCATCTTTTGGATTAAGCTTAGTTCGATTGATCTATAGAATATATCTGACTTAAGATTTTGAACCTTTATGTAAAATAGAGCATTTCAGCTTACATGGGAAGGAAGCTGCTGGTAAAGATTTGGCAACTTTGTGAGGGGG
>SNQN01002378.1:50246-75364 GCA_008642245.1 Bassia scoparia | reverse complement strand
GATTCTTTCCCTTGTCTTTTTTGTGTATGGGAAGCACTGAAGCAGAGATAATCTACGCACAAGGATTATCTCATGTCCATCAAATGAAACCTAAGCTAACAATGTTTTAAGAGGTATTGATGATCTTGAAAGGATGAAAAGAATTTAAAAGGTTTTTGAGTTTAACTTGAAAACTAATTTAGATTAGTTGTACAATATTGACTAAAATGACAACAAACCTAATCAATATTAAAACAAAACAAACAATGATCAGGCTCCAATATACTATTGGTCGAAATCATGAGTTATATGAGTTTCTTATCAACCAAGTAATAACTTTGCACAATACAACATATAGTGAAGTAATAAGACATGATAATAATAATAAAAAAAAAAAAAGTATTATAATCCAACAATAGTTATATCAATTTTACGTGCATGAAATATTCCTTAAAAAAGGCAGATTTGAAATCGATATATTATTATAGAATAATTTAACTAATATGCTTATGTTATAAGGGCAACCAATAAAGAGCTAACTAATAACCATTCAAGTTCATCATGATGAAGTATTAGATTCTTCAACTACAATTTGGTGATATCAGTCATCTCTTTTGAAAAAGTTTTATTAAATCAAAATATTGAATTGGACAGGAAGATAATATTATGGACAAGTTAGGCGAGGAAGGGTATGTGATGTAAAAGTCGTTCTAATGGCTAATGATTTCCGTACTCCCCTCTTTTTTTGGTCATGTTTGATTTAGGGATTTGTAAGTAGAATTGTTGGGTTAAGTTCACACTTATATAGCACCTAGGTTTGACAGAGACATTTTTGTGAGTTTTAATTATGTAAATATGTAATAGCAACATGGATTCATGGAATAAAAATAATAATTAGATACGGTTAAATATTTGGTCAAATGGTAAAAGAGCAAAAAGGGTGAGAATCAGAATCGTTTTTCGATACTTTGATCTCGTGACCAATTAAGTTAATTCACGCTTTTATTTAGGATTCGTTTGAAAAATGATTTTCCTCCCTTTTTTTTTTTTAATTTTCCTTTGTTCGTTTTGGAAAGGGATAAAAAATCATTTTCCTCAAAATGGAAAATATCACTTTGAAAAAGGAAAGTCATTTCCCTTTTGTAGAGAATGAATGTCACAATTTCCTCCTCACTTCTTACTTCTCCCTTACTCATTTCCCATCCTTCCTTCATTTCTATTTCATTTTTCATTTCATTCACGAGTTTTCCTCTAATCAAACAAACAAAGAAAAACTTTTTTTTAAAGTCAATGTATATATAGTACTATACATTTTCATTTCCTTCGAAACAAACGGTGTCTTAAATTTTTTTTGGAAATGCATATATGGTACTAAACTTGTTCTTTGGCCCATGCATTTCAGTAACTTATTTTGGGCCAGGTTATGACCCCAGTCCAAAATCTTGTGCTGATACTAATCCATGCTTTTTCAAAGAGTTCATAATTTAGACTTAAGCCCATAAAATTAACTAATTAATCAAGAGGATAATCTTMTTAATGTTAATTAAGCTTGGTGTCATCTTCAAAATGCAATTAATTGATGCCATTATTTTGTAATACCTTGATTCTTTTCTTGCTGTTGTTTGGAGGGTTGGGAATCAGCTTTCAATAAACATATGACCAAGAAAAGCTAGCTTTTTTTAGGGTAGTTTTTTAGAAGCATATGTTTCAATCTTCACAATTTCATAACGGGAAAATAAGATACTATAAACTTGACTAGGCAAAAAAAATGATAGCTACGAAAAACATGCAACACTTAACCTCCTCTCTTATTATTCTCACTTCTCTGAATCTCGTCTAGTCGTCTCTAAAAAGTCAAGCTATGATTCTTAGAGCCACCAATACCGCGCATCCAGCAAAGAAGCAGCTAGTCTTTGATCCGCGCCATTGTGTTTCCCTCCCAAACCATAATATGAAATCCTCAACCAAAATGTCGAGATTGTGTATGCAAAGAGGTGAGCCTGTTGAAAGCACAGATCAGTTTACCAGAAACTGATCAATGATAATCCCGGAATGGCCTGCTACTAGGAAACTATGCTAAGTTCTTGTGAAGAGGTAGTTCGGGTATTACGATTTATGTACTGTACTCACTGTCATGTCATTTTAGTTTTGCATTTCTACCCCTCCGTCTCACTGAGATTTCAATGTTTTTGTCGCAAAACATTCCCGTTTTTTTTCAACGTTTTGCATGATCTAACTACGTTAACTACCAGCCTTTTCTGTGATTTTTTCGTTAGGTTAGAGGTATTGAGCAAAGCTGAAGTATTGCAAACAAGCAATTCTAGCAAAAGCCGATGACGGCAACATACTCTCACTCTATGCCGAGATAATTGGGCAATCAATAGGACGCTACCACCGTGCTGAGACCTACTTCAAACAAGCTGTTCTTCTCATCCAGAGACAGGTATAATATACACTATACATGAGGCGACCGGAGAGGAAAACTATTTAAAAATGAATCTATACTTCCAAATTTTTATTTCTTCAGAAAAATGTGTAATGCAGTTACATTCTCGCCTCATATGCAAATTCTGTGGACGCTGAAGAAAAAGATTAAGAAAGAGATGGAACAGATTTCACAACATGATGTATTGCAACTATAAGATTTTAAATAACAGTACACTTGTTCCAAATGCAAACTACTCAATTTGATCAATTAAGTCATCCCCCATAAGCTACTTTATATATAAACTACCAACTGTGTACAGAGAGAACTCAAAATTTACCCCAACCCACACTTCAATGGCAGACCACTAGAATGAGTACCATTATAACAGCGATTAGGATAACAGCTCGGAAAGGCAGTGATCCATCGGACAGGAAAAGTGCACATGCAGACTATCAAACTACCAGACTGGCAAGTCTTGAATGCCAAAAAAAAAAAAAAAAAACACCAAACCTCACCAAACTATGGACACAACAGCTTTGTAACTTCTTCATGGTGTATGAAGCCAACACTTTGTGGAGGCGCAATGAATCCAATTGCACTAGCCTTTCTCATCTGCTCCAATCAATTCGGTTTAAATTGGCACTGGACATTTGATCTTCGAACGAATATGCCACATTCTCAATATTCCAAATTGACCGCTCACGTCCAGATGTTGATTTCTCAGTCAACATAGCAATAGGAGCAAGCACCTGTTAATAGAGAAATTCCTCCTCACACGGCAATAGGTGTTGCAGGTATTGGATCAGAAAGAGAATCTTCCTCTTCAATTCGCGCTAGCAGTGAGGAACCCATTATCATTATCCTGCACTTTAGCATTCTTCGATAAGCGTGTCTTCTAGAAGCAATTAGAGAGACTTCTTGAGCGCTTAGCTGGGGTGAAGCGCCAAGTTTGCTAATTGTAGTTTTAAGCATGTGGTACTCCTTCTTTGAACCCAAGTACAAAGCAGACCACGGCACGAACCACACCTTCCCAGACTAACCCAAACCACTGGCACACACTTCACCCTGATGAAGTTTTCTTCCTACCAAGCTTAGGAGATTTGGCGACGGTATCGGTATCTGTATCAAGGGGAAAAAGAAGTGATCATATGCAGAACAGGCATTTTTTACATTTAAATAAGGTAAACAGTAAAGCAAGCACATGATGATAATCTTAAACATAAGGCAACGAACAAGTTTATGTTAAAATGCTCAAACAGTCTAACAAAACAAAATATCGGATCTTGCCTCCTCTATAAAAAAGTCAATGAACGCATTGTATGAGTGACTGTGTAAAAGGAACCCCTTCTTACCTTGCCCATGGCACATTCTCTTCCAAAGGCATTGACCATTAACAATATGTCATTACTGGTGAATATAGGGAACAACAATGCATAAAAGGCTAAATTCCAAATAACTGGGAACACATCCAAGAACTACACTAAGCAGAAACTCATATCCAAGGCATATATAATGTATACAAGACTAAAATTCAAACTTTGGCATGCAACATCTCCGAGACCTACAATCTAAGCAACATGTATATTTGCAAATCAACAAAATTATAGCTTGCTGTCAGCCTGCCACAAAAAAGACTTGGTAATAAAACCTTTGCAGCATATTTCTAAAACGCCAATGCAAATAATCACAAGAGTACAAAATCCTAAGGGGAAATGATACATGCACAAAACAATGACAAAACATGCTTATAAGTACAAAATTTCCACTAAAAAACTCATTTCCAGATTTTCCAAGCTATTCTTTCTTTAACTCAAAGGCAGTGCGCATCCACAATAATTCAACTAATATATGATCTCCAACAATAAAAGACTGGACCATCAAAAAAAAGAAAAAAAAAAAAGAGACTCATGACTTAGGAACTGCTGTACATTTGTGTCAGATGCACGCAAAGTTGTGAATCCCCCATTGTCTGCTCTTTCAGTTTTCTTTACCCTTTTTCTTTGCAAAGTATTTTTCTCCTCTTTTCAATACTTAGTTTATTAATATTTATACTTAACAATTCTTTTTTATTTTTCTGATAGTTCAAATGTATTGATCCTTTACTTCCTTATCCTTCTCTCATTTCCAATTTTCACTGTGAATAATAGTTTCTAAATTCAAAGTTTTCAAAAACTTGTAAAAATGTAGCAAATACCAAATTATCTTTCCCAAAAACACTGAAGGGAGGTTGTTGTGGTTGTTATGAAAGATTAAGCTTCTCCTAATTTTCCTCAGATTAATTAAATCCCTGAAATCGCTGAACTTTTTTAATTGTTTGAAAAAACTAGAGCTTGTTTGCTATTGTTTAGGAATGAGAAAAAAGTAGTTTCAACTATTTTAAAGTTAGTTTTCAGAATTATCATGCTCAATTTCATTTTAAATGATAAATTCTGACTCTCAAAAGCAAATCTACATAGGTACATTTAAAGTAATTGAACTATTAAGATGAATAATTGAAAATCTTGGTTATGCACTGTTCATATAACCAAAAAAAAAAATGGTAACTGGAGGGATTCAAATCATACAGTAGGCCTTGTGCGGCAAGGGGCCAACTAAGACCCTAGCTCCATTCTGTCCTGGAACGAATGGAGACCTTTAAAATAGATCAACATAAAACTTCCTCCGGATAAGATACCAACAACAACAAAAATTGTGGACGAAGCAGATGGCTTCACAGTGAACACTTTAAGCTCATAGCAACTATAATTGAGCATATAACAAATTAATCTCCATAATATAGTTCTACACTTCTACATGCACAATGGATATAGAATTGAGGAAAGCTTCCTGAAGTCTTAAAACCAAACTAAACAAAAGAGAAACCTGTAATGGTGAACACTAAAAGTACAATGGAATTATGCTACTAAGTCAAGAGAAGAAACCTGCTTACCTTCTTAAGTTCAGTTTTAGGGGGTGCAGGTTCCTGGTAGAAGGTAGGCATTGGTGTTGCTTTGAAATTTAACTTTTTTCGGAGCATCCTAAGCTCAGCTTCTTGTGTTTCCTGCAAAGAAAGAAACGCATGATAAGAGAGTAACAAACTGAGATGTATTCATAGATTGTGTATCCTCCTTACAGAAATAAGGCAAAAGCATAAAAAAAAATTAGTAAGACCTTGGACATCGCTTGCAAGTTACTTTTCTCTACTTCTTTTGCGTGAATTTTTTCTTCAAGTTTGGTATAAAACTGCAAAACAGCAAGAAGATAACAAAATTCATGTTACGTAACATCATTGATAACACAAGATAACAACAATGTTTGGACAAATAGAGATTGAGACACAAACCTCTCTTCTCTTCTCTGCTCGTTCATGACACCTAAAGCTGAAACCATAAGATGGAAGTTTACCCTCTCTACGGGGCTTTCCATCTGATGCAGTGGGGCTTCTGCAAAGGACTTAAGGATAAACTGACATATCAACTCAGAGACAGACCAAGAAATTCCTTGATTTTACACAAGAAAAAACCCTAAACCAAATAATTTGTGTTCCATTAGGAAGGAATGAAGGGTTAAGTGGGGGGAGGGGGGAACAAGATCAGATTCACAATTACAAGGATACCCAACAGATTCTCCGTCTCCATCACTTTTAATTGCAGGTTCATGCTTAAGCGGCTTCAATTTGGGATTCTCCCTGCATTCAAACAAAAATATGTCTATTACACATCAGCAAACACTTGTTTAAAAGCAAATAGATCATCTACACCCCCACTTTCTAACACTTATACCTAAGCTTTCATTAAAGGTAAGCTATCTAGCTAACAACCTAAGAATCTAAGATGTTCTATGAGCACAGAGACAAATTGAATACTTCCTCTGTAACTAAATAATTGCAACAAAGGGGAATTATTTGTGAGAGATGAAAAAAAATCTTTTGATGCAATTATTCAGTTGTGGAGGATGTAAAGACAATTTATACAAATATTMTATAGCAATGAAGCTTACACAATGCCTTCACCCTGCTCCAAGTTATCAAAGCCAGACACCAATTCAGACTTTGCCACCTGCTACAACACAAAAAATGACTTATGATTAACAAATAAGGAACTACAAAATGCAATTCTGTAATGATACAGAACGCATAATTATGTTATGAAAGAAAGAGGGCTCATAAACTACATTATTATAGTATAACAGCAAATTCAAAATGAGAGAATATCCACCTTAGTTTTCTGAGGGTTACTTGTCCTGAAACAGGTTTTGTAGACTTGCTCGGATTACTATTAGTAGCCTGACGATCATTGAAAGACCTTGCCTTTACAATAGTTTGTTTGGGGCCGGTATTTGTAGGCAGAGTACTACCATTAGAAGTTCCCTTAACCTCTTTATTATTGGAGTCTTTTTAACCGACTTCATCATCACTTTTGCGCGTTAGTAGCCTTCTCATTTTTCCCCCTGCCTGACTATTCTGTGACTTGGGCTGCTTCACAGAAACTGATGTACTAGTCTCCACTTCTACAAACAGATAGATTGACCATAAGATCAAATTAATCTTGTAGTACCAATCAAAATTATCTCAATGAAGCATGTACCTTAGTTGGGCACCGTAGTCTTCAATATATGTATCATGTAAGCTCTTCCACTTGAAAGGAGAATCACCCATCCTATTGCCATTTAAGTCACCAACAGTTCCTTCACCAGCATCAGGACCTAGACCCGCCATATTGTGTCAGAATTCCATTAACCTCACTGGAACATGTCCTCCCCTAAGCCATGGTGTTCGTATTGAACGCCATTCTGATCAACAACCTCAGCCTTTCCCTTATGTATATGGTGTCAGCATCCATCATTACTGCAAATTGATAAAAGGCTATGTTAGTTTTAAAATTCAAAAGTATTAAGGGAATGAGTGGAACCATAGCATAAGACAATATAAACAAGAATTGAGTAATATTAACAATGCGGCGCACGCGCGCAAGTCACCAATTAAGTCAGTTTGAAAACCTAGGCAATCAAAGTAGTCAATGACAAATTGACAATACATATTTTGAATTGGCATAAGAGGAATGCTGCTCTACAATGCAACAACATCAAATTCCTACTACAGTCATATCCTACATTTGCACAAATACCTAACATTTCGACGTACCCCAATACCAATAAAATCTAAAATGTACATCAAATTATTCCCAGTGATTGCATTCCAATTACTGATAAAAAGTGTCCAAACCATTCGTGTTACAGAAAAGAACAAATCTTCAACAATATAAAATATAACACAGATTGACATTTTGTCAAAGTTTAGCAAAGGCAAAGTGGATCACACAACATTGAACCACCTTCGTCAAAATTTCAATTGCTGACAAGCTTGGATGTTGAAAACCCCTATTATCTGATTTTCAATACAAACAATGTAAAAACATAAACTAAAAACATCCATTTAATAATACTTCAGAACATTCGAATTAAGTGTAAAACAACCTAGCCATGATTTTTAACTGCAATTCACTTCATAAAAAACAAAATACCACTAAGTAAGTCACTCATCAAGTGAGCCAAACACTGAGCATAATATTAGGTCACAAAACATCACAAGAAACTCCACTTCAAATCTCAAACCCATGTCACGAATTCAACAACTAGATCATTAATCCACAAACAAATAACTTAAATCCAACTCACAAGAAAGAAACATTAAGAAATTCCAGAAACAAACAAAATCCGCCTCTAAAAATCAAAACTTGCTTAATAATTAAACAAAGTGTAAAAGAACCAAAAAAAAAAAAAGATTACATTTTAATCACCTGAGAATTAAAGAGCCATTAACCAACTCGATCTGAGAGCAAAACAAGAAATGGAGTAAGGAAGTTTTACAGTAACTGAACAATGAAGAAAAACACAAAAAAAGACAATAAAATAACCCACGATCTTTAAAGAGTGAGGATAACTACTGGGGATTTTGAAATGGGGTTGTATAGTCGAAAGATTTGATTTTTGATTCAAAAAAAAGGTTTCTTTAAAAAAAAAAATCAAAGAAAAAAAGCAGTTTTTTGGTTGAAAGAGATGTGAGTGGTAAGAGAGAGAGAGAAAGCGAGAAGTGGGGTTTTTGAAAATGGGGAAACCAGGTCACATACACACGACCATTTTCAAGGGAGAGAGAAGAAAGAGGAGAGAAGAATGACCTTTGTACTGTTTCGGGCAGTAACAAAAATACGAAGAATTGCGGTTGATGAGCAAGCTGAACTTGAGGACGGTTTTTTTTTCCTTTTAATTTGACTTCTATTTGGAATTGGAACCATTAATAAAAAATATAAAATATTAATTTTTTGTTTAATTATAATGGCAACATACATTTGGAATCATTAACTACTAATTGAAATCTCTCTGTCCTTACGTATTACTTGAAATAATTATATTAGGGGAATTTCTAGACAAAATTTGTTAATCGTGGATAAGGGTATATGATAAGAATAAAGTAAGAGAGAAATAGAATAAGTAATGAATGGGTATAAGATTAGGAAAAAGTAAGAGAAAGGAAATGAATAAAATAAGGGATATTTCCCCATATACCTGAGTTTAAGCCTAATAACTCATATACCCTCGGTGTTTTTAAAACAGCTCATATACCCTTACATTAGAGAAAATAGCCCAAATACCCTTATGAGGCCAAAAATCGTTAAATAGTTAAAACCGTTAGGATTTTTTCCAATTAACCTCTAATTCAACCTAATTAACCCATAATTTCATCTCTCTCCTCCATGTTTCAACCTTCATCCTTCTTTTCTCCTCCTTCCTACTCCATTACCACACATTTTCTCTCTCTTCAAAAGGGAATTCTCCTGATTTTGCGCTGCTGCCATTGTGGGTATTAAATGAAAAACAAAACAAGATTATATTCCTGAACTTTTGAACCCTCTTGTGAAAACCCAGAAAATCAAATAAAGCTTATACCTAGAAAATCAAATAAACCTTATTTTGAACCCTCCTGATTTTCCATATACCAAAACATATAACAAGCAATTAGCCAATCAAATGCTTTAATTGAGCAGCAAACTAAACAAACTTATACTCTTCTACTAAAACAAAGGCCCCGACAAATTCCCCCCTCTGCATTCCCCCCTCTTCTCAACCAAATTCATCCCTTCCAAAAGGGAATTCTTCCCACGCCCATCGCTAACAATAAGGCGCGTTTAGGTCGGGAGAGGGCTCGCTTGTTCTGCAGGAAGAAGGCGAGCAGCAGAACGTTCGGCGGTGAAGCTTCTGCGAGCAGCGGCTCGTTCACGCATTCTGGTGGCGCTTCTGCTGGTGGTTGCTGCCGGTTTTTGGACGGGAATTGATGTTGGATTGAAGGAGGTAAGAAGAAGGAAGGTAGAAGAATGGAGCTTGAATTTGGGTGGTTCGATTTTGGGTTTTTTTTAAAAAAAAAAAAATTGGGGTTTTTTTTGGATTGTTTTGGAGATTTAATTTCTGGATTTTTTTGAAGATGATGAGTAAGGTTAAGGTTTATGGATTTTGTATGAATGAAAAGAGAGGAGAGATGAAGGTAGAAGAATGGAGGAGACATAGAGTTTATGAGCTAATTTTTTTTTTAATTTTTTTTTTTACTAATATGAGCTAAGTATGTTAAATTAAGGGTTAATCAGGAAAAACATTAACGGTGTTAACTTTTCCGTTAGAGTAAGGGTATTTGGGCTATTTTCTCTGATGTCAGGGGTATATGAGGCATTTCTAAAAACACGGGGGTATATGGGTTATTAGGTTTAAAGTCAGGGGTATATGGGGAAAAATCTCATAAAATAATGAGTTGGTGTAAGATTAGGAAAAAGTAAGAGAGAGAAAAGTATTGGAAAGGTGAATAAAGTAGAAAAAAGTTACTAAAAATGGAAAAAAAGTGAATTGATTCAAGTAATATGTAACAATCATTTATGGAAACTGTTTCAAGTAATACGTAACGGAGGGAGTATCTCAAAGTAGAACATCTAAAAACAACGGAGGGAGTATCATTTTCTTTTCACCATAGAGTAGTTTTTTCAATTCTAGCTCTTATTATATTTATATGTTTGTCTATGTATAGTTTAAATTTTTTTTAAATATATATATTTGATATTTCTAAAAGTTATATATGGAGATTTTTTTTGTTATTTTATAGTTTTAATATTACAAATTCGCAAACAAAAAGAAAAACGTCAACTCAGTTAACAATTGATGCCATTAAAATGTGCAATAACAAAATTTATCAATGTGTGATCGATACTCCATAAAATTGGCATGACATGAGTTGAACTCAACCTGCTAACAAGAGCATGCCAGTAAGTCATGGACTACTTATTAACAACATCTTAAAATTTTGGCATKAGCATGTCCTGCGCAAACATGCTTATTTTATCGAAAAATCCTTGAAAAATCTACTATAATAAGTATATTAAAATTCACCCCTAACAATCCACATGACACATTGTCAATCATCCTCCTCTTTTCACTTTCTCCTCAATTCCTCATGCTTCCACATCAATCCCTCATAAAACTCCCTAAACCAATAGCAATCTAACACATGTTCTCCCATGATATAAATTAATGTATGCGTTGCCTTTCTACCTCCTAATTTATTTTTCTTTATTTTTTTAATAATATTTTCCAAATTATAACTCACGTCGTTTATCCCTTCACTTTCCGGTGCTTCATCACTCCATCTTCAATACCTATATCCCTTTGACTCTTGGACTTTCTATTTTAAGTTAAAATAACTTTTTTAATATTTAAAATCCCAATTTATTTATTTTCAATGGCTCTCACACAATTTGGTAAGTTTTTTCTTCTATTTCATTTCTTTTTGCACATACATTTTTACAATGTACAATTTTGACAACTTAGGGATACTTGTATTGTTTTTAACATGGTTTTGATTTATTGAACACTAAATGTTAGTTTCTTTAATATTTGCTTCATCTGTCAATTCTTTTTGAGAATTGTGAGGAATTGATCAATCAGTATTTAGATGTCTGTTATTTGATGTACTCAATGATTTTGTTTCATATTTGTTGTTCACTTTTTGAATAGTTGTTATATGCGTTGATGGTAATTGGAATGAGTTGATTTTCTTACATTAGTTTGTATTTAATTTTCAACGTTGAAATGAAAGCGTGAAAGTTTCATAGGAGTTACATTGAGCTCTCAAGAATGTGCGTGTAAGATTTTCTTAAAAGTCTTTAAGTGCTTATTGTCAATATATAACCTACAGTAGATACTAGGAAGGTGAAACACATGAGATATAGGAAGCTATATATATGAATTAGGGATATGTTTAATTGTTTTAAAATTATTTGATTAATTTGTACATTTACATTGTTAAATTTCAACATTGGAATGCGTGAAATTTGATTTGTTACAATAATTTGATACGGAGAAAGTATAAGGTTAAACAATTGGATCGATAAGCTTGTAATAGAATTGATGTTGCCATTCTAAAAAAACCCAACAGTTTTTCTCATGCTTCTTAGCTTAGTTAGGGTTCATCCTAGATGGTTTTCTGTATACGTTATTTAAGGAATGGGGAATTAATATCTCAGAGTAGAACATCTAGAAACAACGGAGGGAGTATCATTTTCTTTTCAATATAGAGTAATTTTTTCAATTCGAAATCTTTTATATTTAATATTTTTGTTTATATATAGTTTAATTTTTTTAAATATAATATTTGATATTTCTACAAGTTATATATGGAGATTTTTTTGTTATTTTATAGTTTAATATTACAAATTTGCAACAAAAAGAAAAACGTCAACTCAGATAACAATTGATACCATTAAATGTGCAATAACAAAATTTATCAATGTGTGATCGATACTGCATATAATTGGCATGACATGGTTGAACTGAACCTGCTAACAAGAGCATGCCAGTAAGTCATGGACTACTTATTAACAACATTAAAATTTTGGCATGAGCATGTCCCCGGCGAACATGCTTATTTTATGGAAATATCCATGAAAATTTTAAAATTATAGGTGAGTCATCACACATGTGATCAATTCAGGTTGAGCATGAGTCATCTCATCTAAGAGGTTGGGTTTCATTGGAATTTAATTCCCATGGAAGTCTTAATACATGAAAAGTAAATTCCTTGTTGATCGATTTCCTAGGAAATGGCTTTGAGTGTTGGTTGAGTATAGGAATTTCTTATTGACACAGGAATCTAATCACCAAGGGGAGAGTTGGTGATTAATTTCCTACACTTCATATATAGGAATTTCCATTTCTTAAAAAATTGTAATACCCATTCAGGCGTTCACATCCTAGTTTTTGCATACCAAACAACTAGCCAATTTTATACTTCCTAGGAAATACAAATTCTCGTGAATTTAAGGTGAACCAAATGACCTCTAAGGCATGTTTGGAAAATGTAGCGGTAGAGGTAAATGTCAGCTCTACGGCAGCTGTTAACTGTCACCTAGTAGCGGTTGAAGTAGTGGTTTAAAGTAGAAGTGTTTGGTAAAAGTAGCGGTTGAAAATTGTGGTATTTGATCATTAAAATATATTTATTATTAAATAAAAATAAAAATAAACTTTGAGAAATTAAAGATATATATTTATCTTCTATATAAAAATAAATTTGATAAAAATAAATTTAAAAAGTTAAACTCTAAAAAGTAGTTTATCTTCAACGTTATATCCTGTAGTTTTTCTCAAACTCTGCCCAAGATTCTACCTCTACTTCAAACTCTACCCATCCAACACCTATATTTTTTTAGGTTAGCTTATTGACCTAGCTAGTAGAATCTCTAAACGCTACCTTAACTCTACATCCAAACATACCCTTAAAAACAACTCTAAAGGTGTTTGACAATAGTAGTGGTGTAATAGCTTTTAGCGCGATAGAATTAGCGGGTAGCCGAAAAACTAGTAAGTAGCGGGTAGCGGACGAAATAAATTTGTCAATATGAGTGTTTGACACCAGTAGCGGTTTTATTTATGGTAGAAGAAAATTAATTGTCAAGTAGCTTTTCTTCTAGTTTAAACGCTAAAAGTTCAAACATCACTCTTACTAGCGTTTGAAAATAGCGTTTAACGCTAACCTCTACTCAAAATGCTACCTTACCGAACATTAAATAATTAAAATTAACCAGTAGCTTTTTAATCTAGTCAAAACGTAAAAGCTACCTAAAAAGCTACGTTGAACACGTTCTAAGTCCTAACATGAGCCAAGCAAGCATCACACAACTTTGTTGCACTAAGACACGTGGCTAGTCAACAACCAACCTTTACATGGAAGAAATTTTAGGCAAAATTTTGATAGACTCTAATATGAAAGTCAGTAGGCCAAAATCAAAGTTAATAGCCATTATAGGTCATTGAAAGATAGGTGCTCGAATCAGTGTTTTCGTCTTTTCGAAATCAGTCAAACAATTTGTGAGTGGTTTTCCTTGTTTATAAAATGAAGTCACGGAAATTTTGGGCAAAAACTAGGATTCATGAGGAGATTTTGAGGCTCCCAAAAGGCACAAAAGCCCCTCATTGTTGCTCGGTGTTAGTGAAGTGTGCGTGGAGAAGATGATGCACGTTTTTAAAGGCTATATATGGGGAAATATGAGCTAAGACTGGGTTCCAAATGGTGCACGCCTCAAGAGGCCTAAATCATTAGTAGAATAAGTCGATTTTTTGTATGGTTCGATCTTTTAGCCATGTGAATATGTGATGATGCCACGCAAAAATCGGGGTAAAATTGTGGGCACATAAGGTGATTTATAGTGTCTTGATAGGTGTATTATTGTCACTCAATGTAATTGAGAAGAGCATAGAACYCATACTCATTTTTTAGTATGAAACAGTACAAAGAGGCCTCCAATTTCAACCCCGACCACATGATGCAAGTTCAAGGCATATTTGGTTCAATCGCCAGAAAGTCCCCAAATGCCTTAGATTTAGTATAGTATAGYATTTATTGCCCTACAATGACTGCACACAAGACAACAAACATAAAAGTGGRCATACAAAATTGTTGATGCATGSGCAGATAAATTCATGTTGCAAAMTTTAAGTTAAACGTTGGTAGAAGGCACACAATATATGGAATTTGTTGGYAAAACTTGACAAGAGACCTCCAAAAACAACCTCAATCACATAATGCAATTTCGAGGCATATGTGATATATGAGTTGTCAGTCACCAAAATGAYCCCTCAAATGACACGCACCTTTGTCTAATGACTCATAATTTTATTTTGTGGGAGGTCTATCGGGTAATATGGGATGCCTARATAATTTTGGGGGCAAAATTATGGTGTGAAAGGCCCTTCTCAACCYCAACTCTTATTTGGAGACCTRTGTTTGGAAGTGAAGCAAGAAAAGTTGATGATCGAATTGAGTCAAATAAAAATCGATCACCCAATGTATTTTTTAAAGTAGCTAAATGTTGCTTAGTAAATTATGTCATCCTTGCAACTAAAAGAGAATATTATAATCAATGGAAGAAATGCAATCTTTCTTGAACATATAAACCTAGATTAGACAGACAATAAAGGCTTTGTTATTGGGAAGAAAGCTACTAGAAGTTAGTTGATTGAGTTTGTAATTTTGACTATAGTTGCTAGTTGATTATATTAACCGATTGTGTAAGGTTATTTATTAGATAGTAGTTGTTAATTTCTCCAAAAGTTGAGCCAAAACTAGCTAGTTGTTGTGACAAAAAAAAAAGGGTTATGACCTTGATTGCTTTTTTTTTTTTTTTGTTTTTTGACGAGTTGTTTGCTTGTTAGCTACAATAGGAAGCTTAGAGGTAATTGATTAAGTTAACTACTTTGACTAATTGTTTGTGGTAATTGGTGTGAGGCTCGTGACTAGTTTTTATCACATATGAGCTTTTTAAAATGACTCTTTTCATCCTAAAGCTCTTACCCCCATTAGCTTTTAATAAGTTAATCGACCCTCTATTTTTCCTCAAAACTTCTTTTTTTCTTTTAAACCTTTGAAGGCCCTGAGGACTTTCAAATAAATCCATAAGATCTTCCAAAAAGTTTCTCATAAAAACTTTTAATAAGAATTTTTAATCCCACAACTCAATCTTTTATAAATAAAACTCTTTTAACTATTTAAAATACTCCATGTTTGTGCCGTTCAAATCTCTTTTTTCTCTCAAACTTTCCCCTCTTCAAATAAACATCTAATTTCCAAATTATTCCAAAAAACAAACAACATTTTGAGGTTATCGTAGATATCTATATTTGTCCCTCCTTAAGGTCATTGATATTACTATACCACAATGCAATCGTGTCAATTTTAAAAGAATAACTGCCTTAAAGAATGTCTCATATCTCAATTTGCAAAGCTAGAACCTCTTTTAAGCTCAAAATGCTCTAAAAATAGGATTTAATTTCCAAATAATAATTTCTTATTTAAAACATTTTTCTAGATTTTTTGGATTTTTTTAAAAGCAATTTTGAAATTTTCAACCATTTTGGTAATTTTAAAACATTTTAAAGAATTATCAAAACATTCCAAAAATTGCTATATTTTAACAAAATGCTCCAAAATTTAAGTTGGTTTTTTTATATAATTTCCATAATTTTTCAAATTGAGAACCTATTTATGAATTTCCTAAGCAAAAACGCAAACTCAAGCGAAACGAGCGTTTCCAGAAGGTTCTGTATGTTGAACCTAGATGAGAATATCCTAAACTTGATCCAAGCCAGAGAATATTGCACGGATTTTATTCGGGCGAATTTGCAATAATCATAGGTTTTATCAACTTACCAAAACAAAAAAAAGGCAACAAAATCAAGCAAATTTTGTGCAAAAATGTGGGCGCTATAGGCAACACCCACCATGGCGCCATTACTCCTATCATCACGCACCCCAAGTGATTGTGGGTATAAATAAGACCCTCAGTTTTCGTTTCATTCAATTCAAAGTTATTAACGAATCTCTTGCGACATTTCTCTCAAAAAACACTTCAAAACCCCTCAAATTCAATTTCAAAAAACTCTCTCAAAATAAACACTCTAACAACATTCAATTCAAGAGTCTAGGCATTCAAAGGCAATGTTTTCAAGAATGATTTTGATGTGCCATCGTTTGCAATTTGCGACGGTGATCCGATTTCAATCTAACCTTTGTTTTGTCTGTCTTGCTAGCGATCAAAGGTAAGCCATGTGTATATTCTACTCTCTATTCTTGTATATTGTTCAATCGCCTTTTATTTTGTTCAATTACCTTTTATTTGTTCTAATCAAGACCTATAAATTACATGCATCACATTAAAAGAAGATAATTTTGGACGACCGATTTAGGATCCTTAAATCAATCTAAAATCAAGTTGTCATTCAAATTATTAGTCTTTATGTGCATTAATTCAACTTGTCTAGATTAATCCATCTTTGTTCTTTCAAGGATTAGTACGGAAATCTCTATGTTTTAAGATTATAATGGTGAATTTGCAATTGAAACCCAGTAGAGGCCGCTAGATGTGGGGGTTGTGCACACTTCTCACTTACCCTAGTCCCGAATTCACGACCTTTGGTGCACGACCAGACCAGGAGTCCCTCGTCTTGCATTATGACTTGACAATTCATAATAATGGGTTCCGCGGCTCGTGAAAAGAGTTCGGCGGCGACTTTCTCTATTGATTTCAACTATCCACAATCTCTATTCCAAACATACTCACAATATGTTCAATACAAATATTCAATAACTGTCCCCCACATTCATGGCTTCAAGGGCATCCCCTCGTAACCCTAAACCAGGTCTATAGTTATCACTTAACAATAATATTTTTTATTTATTATTGACAAGGAGATCGAAAAGACTAAGTTAACCATAGGTTGAGACTTTAGCCAAACACACTGCAACAACCCGCAATTGTACCTGCAAATTCTACTAGGACAACTATTACACGTTTTTCTAAAAAATAATCTTCAACTTCCTTGATTGTTGAGGATCAACAATGTTGTGAAGATAGACTTTTTTCTTTTCATGCCACTTCGGTAGTTTGGAGGAAACTCGTTATCTAACTGTAGGTGATCAACTAACATGATCCCCGCTTAACCTTTGACCTGCAATCAGACACATGGTTAAAACTTAAAAGAACAGAAACATAGTATACAGTAATTAGCAGTATTAAGTATTATTATGTGTATGGTACTTAGTGTGCTAATACAAACCAAGAAAACAGAAACTCTTTACAATGTCTGAAAAAAATGAATATGATCCTTCTAAAAATCATAAATGAAGTGGATTAACAGACCAGATTGAAATTAATAATGGTTGTTGGGATCATGATAACTTCACTGTTAGTACACATGGATGATTAACTGTTGGCAGATCAACTAATTAACATCATTGTCCTATTTCCTGCTGTGGGTTCAATTCATTTCTTCGTTCAAATTTGAATTTTTTTTTCCCGTTATAATTTATAGAGATCTACATTGAAACTTTATTTAACCATTATATTTCCGGCTTTGCAATTGGCATAAAAAAACCATTTATATACTATATATTAATATTATATAGTAATTTTAATTGAACATATATAGTAATTTTAATTTAACCATTGTTCAAGCAAGTGGGCTTATTTCTTTCGGAAGTTTGTGTGAATACCTCAAAAAAATAACATCTAAGTCGGGTAATACGGGTATACTGATTTCTCGTGTGGGTTCTATAAATATCTCAAAAAACAACATCCTTCCGATTAGAACTTTTTTCCATTTTTAAAACTCAATTCGATTTGAAACCTATTTTTTCACAAAGATTGAACATCCCAATGCAGAATATTCACTGAACTATTGCATGCATTGAACAATTAATCACGCACCAAAGAATATACACAAATAATGGAGCAATTCATTTTTCAGTCACTCGATATTAATAAAATTAATTAGACCAAAAGTTGTAGCATACTAGCATAGTGGTAGAATGTTTTTCAAATAATACAAAACACACAAAGCTCTTTTTTATATATCTTAAATTTGTAACATATATAAAATGAAATATTGTGGAGTTTGTTATACATCCGCTTATACGTAGAATGAACATAGTAATCCCCACTTGTCACGTGGAAGAGGGGATAACGTAGGTTGAGGGAGCATAAGTTGCATGGGATGTTCATCAATGAGCGAGGCGAGTCAAATTAGTCATGCAACTGCAAGAGGCCACTTACACATTAAATACACAACCCTAATCTTCCAAACATGTCCACGAGATGTCAACTACATACTTGGCTCATCATCAACACATAAACATCCAATAATCTAGCCCTTGATGTATATATATTAATTAGTTGTAATATTATAGTTGAAWGTATAGGTCGTAGATAATTTAGTTGKTACTTGGTAGCAAACACTTGCTTAATTATAATACGAAGTACGGAGTATAATTTACACTATTTACCTCCACTTTCATCAATTGTAGTATATATATATATATATACGAGTATATCTAGAATCGTTCAGGCGTTCATGACATTCTATGAGTCTTATGTAAATTATAAGACAAGGGCCGACCTATTCAAAAAGTATAAACAAGTGAAATACATAAACGAAAAAAAAGTATTGCCTAAAATTAACTTTTAACAAATAAAGGTATCTGTATATAGCAATAAATTTCAAGAAAAAATCATAATAAAAAACTCAATGAAACAATAATACCCGATCGAATATAATAGATTAACACTAACCCGATCAATGTTACAATGGCACACAGTCCAAGGTTTGTTGTTGTTGTTGTTGTTGTGGCGTACTCATTCTAGGTCCCACCTGATAATTACTTATTATTATGTTATTAATCGTTTCATTACCACATCACATAACAAAAACCTAAACTATAAATATCATTGGAAGTGATTAAGATATTTGAATAAGCTCTTTTTTTTCCTCTCCGAACCCTCGGTTTCTCTCTATAATCTAGGGTTCAGGTAGAGTTTTTTACCCCTTCCTTGAATCTAAGGTTAGGTTTTCTTTTTCATAATTTTCTCTCTCGAATTCCCACGGTTTCATAAGCCGGTGGTTTGCGTTTGATCTCTTTTCGCACACGCTCTCGATATTCTCCTCTCGTCTTCCTCTCGGTTTCTTGGACTTTTATAAGGGGACCGCCGGTCTTGGGGGTTGGGTTTCATCCCGCCCGGCCTCATGGCTGACGAGTCGCCCTCAAGTGGCACCTATGAAGTTTGGTTGGGGATCGATCTTTGGGTATTGTAACGATGGGTTATTCTTTCGTCTTTGTGATGGGAATCGCAAGGAGTTTGGTTTCTCTTTTGATTCTACTTCCAAGAGGCGCTGGGAGGTTGTGTTCTGGTCTTGCAGTGGCTCCGATGGTGGGCTGCTGGCTAGATAGGATCGCAGGCGGTGGTCGATGATGGGATGGTGTTCTGTCAAGTGTGCTGGAGGACCGGTAATAAAATAATTTTTTATGCATGTTTTATAAATAAGACCCTTTGATTACAACTAAAATTAACAAATGAATCATATTTCCATTTCTTTTTAATGACCCTTTGATTGCAATATTTCTTTTTTAGCAATTGTTTATTATGTCTTTCTCAAATCACATGAGTTCCTCTTAATTTTAATTTTTATTTTGTCTATTCATTTAATCTAGCATGTTAAAGTTTTGTATGTATTGTGCGAACCCATGATTCAAAGATCTCTATTATATAAGCCAAGGGGAGCAATGGTGTCCCCTTGAAAATGTCTCATTTGCCGTTTAGTAAATATAAATTGATTTATTTAAAATTCTCTTAATTAATTCACTTCGTACTTTAAAATTTTCAAATAAAGGAAGGTTTTAACTTTTAAATTTACAAAATAAACTAGTATCATAATAATGTCAGTGGCCATCTCTTGGCGATAGTTAACACCCAACAGTTTTTTCATTCTTTTTCGAAACAAGTCCATCATTTGAGAACATAGTCTCCCACTCGTTCATTTACTTTTGTCGACATTCGCGAAACTCTTTGTGAGTCTTGTATCTCTCAATTCTAGGCTGTTTCTTAAACATCATATTCAATTGTTGGATAATGCTATAAAATCCATACCATCAATCTTCTTTTGAAGGTTTAGTTCCATTGAAGCTAGCATGAGACATGTAAATCAATTTTAGCTCACAATTTAAGTCATAAATTCAATTTGAAATTCACAAGAATTTAGTTCATTGAGCTTGAAATAAGTTATATATGAAAATTTTAAAAACCGCAACTTTTAACCTTTTGAAGCTGCGATTTTACACAATCGCATTTTAAGCCCGCAAAATTTCACGTTTAAATATTTTGTTATACATATAAAACTTCCTTTTATATTAGAAAATTGGGTTGAATGTTTGAATATGTATGAGGTTAATTTAGATAAAACCCTTTAACAACTACGTGATTAATAATAACTAATTTGAAGACATAAATGAGTCTATATGAGAGGTTTTTTCTTCAGAGTGAGAAAAAAATATTTTGGGTAATAGAATGATTTTAGATTGAATAACTTGAATTTATAGGTAATGTTGTCCTTTGATAATGCCTATTTAATTGCGAGACTTGTCAAGTTTTGATTGTCTTTAATTTAGACTCACATTTACATGTTTTACTTATTCACTTGACACTTCCTCATTTGACATATGTATTGATCACAGTTTTAATAAGCTTTCAAATAAAGATACTCCGTATAACATATGGCCAAACATATTAGTACTTTCAACATGACAAATCTCATCTACAGTTAGCTAGATGTGAACAAGGAAACTACGAGTAGTTATAATGCTCATCTTTTACATGTTGTCAAAACAATAGTGCAAGGAATTAGTTGCTCGAGATTGCTAGATTATATTGTTACCCATCTCATATTGTTATCGAGAAGCAAATAGGGCTACGTTTGCTCACTAATCACCAATCACAAATTGCTAGCAGGATCATGAGAAATTACCATTTCATCAATTGGACATATTGTAAAATTAAGATGCCTAATTACTAACGATCGATCCATTAAGTCATTAACACTTCGCTAGTTTTTAACGTAAGTATATTTAGATAAATAGATCAAACAAAATATTCAAAATTAATTCACATGCAATTTTAAAGTAGTTCATTATATTCGATCTTCCTATTTGAAATATTATTGACTAAACTTAACGATTCATTCTTTATTTTTATTTTTACTATAGATATGTTTATAATCCAAAATTATTCACAGTGCAATTAAAAGTAAAGTTCATCATATCCATGCAATCCATAATGTTAAACAGTACTTAAAAGGAGATGTTAGAAGGCTAATTATTAATTAGGAATTGTTACATGGGACACAAGACAATTTTATTAATATGAGTAGATGCCACCAGTAAGTAGAACTAATTTTAAAATTAACACATGGAGTATATATGTCTTAAAAATTAAAATTGAGCCCTACAATCAATTCTTTTAAGTTAATTAGAAGTATCAATATCAATTTGAAGATCAAGCTTTGATTTGTAACATCTACAATGCAACATGATGGATGCATGCATCCCTATCATACAATGATTCAACAACTACTGTTTACAAAATCACAAACAAACCCTTTTTAATATTGTAACACCTTGCAATTATTTTCTCTGTTATTTATTAGTTGTAATAAAATAATTTTTTATGCATGTTTTACAAATAAGATCCTTTGATTGCAACTAAAATTAACAAATAAATCATATTTTCATTTCTTTTTAATGACCCTTCGATTGCAATATTTCTTTTTTAGCAATTGTTTATTTTTGTCTCTCTCAAATCACATGAGTTCCTATTAGTATTTATTTTTATTTTGTCTATTTTTCTCCACTCCAAAAATTAGTTACGAATTTGTTCTTTTAAAGGTGGGAAACGCCTAACATTTAAAGAAAGAAAAAAAATTGAGGAAAATTGTTATAATATGATGAATAATAATGAATACTAACAAACACATAAAATATGATAAAATAGTTGGAAACTGTAACACAAGATTCCAGTGCAGGACACTGACAGTGAGTGCTAATTAATTTGATAATACATGAAAGGAAATATCATCATTAAGTCTAAATCTTATGATAAATTTTTAAATTATGTGGAATAATATAGTGAAATAGACCAAAAGCCCCCTAATCAGCAATCATAAGAACGTTAATTAAGTTGCTCGAAACATAAATTTACATAAGACAGCCAATTTTTTGGACACAGGTGTTTGGACTGATGCTCCTACTGCTGTCTCTTATACACATCACGTTAATTAAGTTGCTCGAAACATAAATTTACATAAGACAGCCAATTTTTTGGACACAGGTGTTTGGACTGATGCTCCTACTGAATTCAACTTTGAATTTAATTGTACTGTATATGCCAATTATGAATATGTTGGTTGAATTGAATAAATTATATGTTTTGGTCAATTTTCAATAATAATAATTTGTCTTAAGTTCGAGGATTTCTACTGTAAGCTAATCAACTGTGAGCATTGTGCTGTGTTGAATAGGGCTGAGCAAAACTATCTAAAAATCCGAAAATCCGAATATTCGATCCGCATTCGATCCGATTTTTTTGGATATCCGCTTTGAAATTGGATTTCGGATCGGATATCCGATCCGAAATTTCGGATATCGGATACCAATTCGGATATTGATTTTCAGATTTTCAGATATCCGATATCCGAAAAATATCCGAAAAAAATCGGATATCGGATATCGGATTTCGGATATCCGGGAAAATCGGATATCCGGTATTTTATCCGAAAAATATTATTTTTTTCATGAAAATTTAATATATTATCATATATTTCTATATTTTTTTAAAAGTATATTAGTCAAAATCGGATATCGGATATCCGTAGTATCCGATCCGRAAATTTTCGGATATCGGATATYCGAAACATTTCGGATCGGATACGGATATCAGATATCCGATCCGAAATCGGATATCGGATCGGATATCCGATCYGTGCTCAGGCCTAGTGTTGAAAATGATTTTGTAGATGAATATTTGCATGTTATATTAGGAGTTACGGAGTACATTTTTAAATACAATACAAAATAGAGCAATGAAAGTACGACGGGTGTATCACCTTGTATATCACTTGTATGTCTGTTTACATTAACTAAAAACAATAAAATTGAATTGAGCTAAAATAAATTATTTACAATAGAAAGAAATTATGAACTGAACTAAAATCAAATCAAAGTAAATAGGTTATTATAGGTAGAAAATTGCAAAAATTAAATTACGGAGTATTTTTTTTTAGATTCTATGAAATTTACTTCAGAAATTCATCAAGAAAATCTATAAAATCAAATTAGATCATTGTTTGACTTTAATCTTAGTACTAGTAACATGTAAAGAGTTGACTTTTTAATGCAAAAATAATACTCGTAACATTATATAAATAAGACACAATTGCCTAATCACCAATCACAAATTGGTCCCTAGCTAATACCGATTAATAATACAAGTTAATATGAATATTAACAAAATACAAGTATATAGTTTTGGGATTAAGGCTTTGTTGTTGTTGTATTAACGAAATAGATGGTATACATCGTCATTTTTCTCATTGCAGAGGGACCGAGTTTACAAGTGATTCCACCAAAAATAGTTGTATAATGTATGGAATATGCAGATATGTAGTATTATGATCAAGATTCTTGATGTGATTTTCTTCAACAAGCACTCACACCTTATGAGTTATGAGTTATGACCTTAGCCAGCAGCAAAGAGGCAAAATGATCCTTTTCATGATATGATATGCCACCAGTCCACCACCATTTCTCATTAGAAGTTGCAGGTGCAAATGCTCATGAATCTTTCCACCTTGCACCCGAATTGACTAACTTGATGTAGACATCCTTAAAATCCTCAAAAAACAAATCCTGATCGTTGGCGTAAGTTGTAATCCATCTGTAGTTGAAACAGGATTCATATCAGGCATCAAAACTTCAACAGAAAAATCAACCTTTTTTTCTTTAAAGGCGGGTGTTATGATTTATGAACAAATCTAGTGGAATGATCATCAATGCTTATGGAAGACATGGGGCACTAAAAAATTTGAGTGTGATGCAGTAGCCTTAACTACATAATTACGGTATGTACAATTGTACACTATCCAACATCCATTTAAGTGTTTTGCCAAAAATTGCAAGCARTTTTATGCCAGATTCAGTAACTTGTTAAGCACTGATAACGCAAAGCAATGATGGTATCCTGCATCAGATTGCATTATATTGATTTATGACACCAACTCAGTGGGGATAAGGCAGTTCACAATCAACCAGATAAGACAACATTGAAATATAWGAGAAAATGAATTGTGACAGACTGACAGTCAAGTACAGGAAAAAAAATCTGAAGAAATTTTCATGGAAGAGAACTTGACAGACCTTAAACATTCATCATCTTCCACTAATGCACGATCTGAAGGGAGTCCAACCATATTTGACATTCCAGATGCTGTGGAGAAACCATTATATATTAAGCGCTAGTAATGAAGATTGCAAAGAATTGATTATGCTTTATGCATATCACATATAGGAAATTATTCGTAAAAATTATTTCTAACAATTTATTATTATTATTATTATTCTGCAGTTGAATTTGGTTATGCATATGCAATGATATTTTCTAATCTCAATAAAAGAAGTTATACCAGAAGATGCAGAAGCAATCCTCCTTTCGACTATTCTAAAGTATTCATATAAATATCTTTGATCACAATAAGCTAACTATATCAGGCGTCATGAGACAAAATGCCTTGAACAATGGAGAATTGGTATCATTAACTTCTATGT
>SNQN01002378.1:22288-34521 GCA_008642245.1 Bassia scoparia | reverse complement strand
CCTTGTCCATTTAACTCCCTCTTTAAAAATCATCATCTCTCCAAAGTTGGAGAGAATTGGAAAGAAAATGGAGCTCACTTTCCCGTCCCTTTCCTCCTCTTACCCTCTCCTTCTGTTCCCTTTGCTATCCAAACTCCAAAGTTCCAAACAGAGTGCAGAAACTTACAGATTAGTAGTTGAGGAAGGTACAGACGCTAAAGTCTTGCTATAATAATGACCAAAAGGACAAGTTCTCACTGATTTCACTTTAAAAACATCTAATCTAATAACATATACTAAAGCAATCCCCACCTTTTCATATTTTCCCTCCCATCCCCACCTTATTAATTATGTTTATTATTTATTATTATTATATTACTGTTTATATTTATTATTGCATAAAAATTATAACAAAGCATTTACTTACAGTTAATAATTATACTTTGGATAAAACTTTAAACATTTATTAATTGATATACATATATAATTCTATTTATTACCACAAATAAAACATTATTATAAAATAATCACGTTTAAAAAAATTTAGTTTTGATTTTATTTACGATATTTCGTATTTTATATAAAAGTCAAGCATTTACTCGGGTATTATCTAGTGTTAATATAAACTAAGAAACAAATATGCAGATGATAAGGATAAGGAAAATAAAAGAGCTAGATTTAAATATCTCATGATCGATCACAATATAAGCACTAAAACTCATACTGGGCATTGGCTATTCTGTTTCAACATTCTACAAGAATCTATGATGAACTTATTAGGTTGTGCATATATAGACATGTTTTTCAACGGCTACACAAAACTTGTAGCCACTATAAGTTTTTAATGAGAAGTTTTTTTTTTTTTTTATATCAAGTTTAAATCTAGTCCTTTCATTTTATAACATATACATGGATGTACCAAATTGCACTATTTCTATTTTAAACATATACACCTCATCAAATATTTAATAACATACTCTCAAATTTAATAAAAAAAAAACCTTGAATCACCTTTATTACCCTTCCTACTTTAAATTTCATCCATACAAATATTCATCTACTTGCAACTTTCAATTACACATTCACCAACTTGCACATAACTCCACTATCATCAATACTCTCCTAAAAGCCCGTAAAACTTGCAATGGTGCAAGTAAATTAAAACGAAGGGAGTAAATTGGAAAGAAACTGTATGCAGAAAAATTGTAACTAATTTCTGAAGTAAACAATGAATATATTGCACTCAAAATATACAGAGTATATTTACTYTATAACCTTGTAATTCTCAAACAAATTAATTTTTACCATAGTGCAAAGGTTCCATGAAATATCACATACACCAGTATTCAAAAGGACTTGATATCAAGGCTTAAATGCATGATTCTTTGAGAGTTATCTATTTATCTATTATTGAGTTAACTCTTTTGGCTAGGTGTTTGCATTTGCTTATTTGACTAGCTGATTAGACTAGTAGTTTGTATAAAAGTGTTTGGTAAGCTATCTCAGTGCATATAACCAAAACGCTCCTTATATGAGCCTTTTGAAATTAGCTTTTTCACCCCCAAAACCCTTACTATCAAAGACTCACTTTAGCTTTTAGAGAAATGAAGGTCAAACCTCTCTTTTCCCTCAAACCTTAACTCCCAAACAAGTCCATATTATTGATAATGATAGTAGACGTGACTAGAAGATAGTAGCTACTACTATTATTACTAGATTGATATGATATAGACATATAGACATTATTGCATTAATTTTTACGAATACTTTAACATATAGACATTATGTTATAACACATTAACACCCTTGTTTGGCACTCTATTAATCTATTTCCTACCAACTTTGTCTTTTACAAAATTTTAGCTTTATCATATAGTCCAACAACAAAAAATCATACAAGGTATTAGCTAATGACTGGAATTAGATTTCAGTCGAAATTATATTAGTCATTCCACAAGGTAATTCAAAGAGCAAACGGTGAATTCATGCTATCATATAGACAATACATGCTATCAGGTGACTCTGATATACAATAGTGTATATATAGACAATTCAAAGTATCAGGTGACTCTGATATACAATACAATGTGATGGTCAAACCAACAAAGTGAATGCAGAAAGTCATTGTAATTCTCAACAGACAAGAGTACCTAAATAAGTAAAAACTTCAAACCATGATTTCTTTTTCTTTTTTGGGGGGGAATAAACCAAACATGATTCAAACCATGCATTTTACTAAAAAATGTACACTAAACTCTTAGTATACTCAGGATTACTCACTCATGAAAAGCCTTTCTTCGTAGATCTGCTTTAATCTTGTTTCATGTGTTGGCTCCATCAAGATCAGTGGATAGAAAGCTTTGTGCAATGAATTAACACCAACAGTGTCCTGTAAACATAGAAAATGTCAAATCTTATACCTGACAGACTTAGGTTAAAGACACCTAACAACAGATTTTCTATGTGCACCGATAGGCCAGCTAAAATTACATGCCACATGCAAATCATATGCATATTATAGTATAAAAGTCCAAAATGATCCTACTAATAGTATCAAAGATAATAAATTAATTTCACTTGCAATAAGCTAGCTGTATATGATTTTACAAAAAAAAATCACATAGCTACGATTTTCTAGTACTAGCTCACTTGTCAGCYAAAACAGGATTCAAAACTAAATGAGTTGATATTATATTGAAGCTGAGCACTCCTGCAGTCCTGCTAGTATCAATCTACAGATTTTAAAATTCTATAYAATAAACCGTCGAAAATGACTTACAACGTGKGTGAGGTATAAACTTCCCCTTACAATAGTGCAAACACTGCAAACTGCAAAATTCATGTCTACACATGGATACAAATATTGTATACTTTAACAGATATGAAATCATAACTAAANAAAACAGGATTCAAAACTAAATGAGTTGATATTATATTGAAGCTGAGCACTCCTGCAGTCCTGCTAGTATCAATCTACAGATTTTAAAATTCTATAYAATAAACCGTCGAAAATGACTTACAACGTGGGTGAGGTATAAACTTCCCCTTACAATAGTGCAAACACTGCAAACTGCAAAATTCATGTCTACACATGGATACAAATATTGTATACTTTAACAGATATGAAATCATAACTAAACAAAAGCTGGGTTGGAATTGAGGATAAGGAGCACAACATGCTTTCAAAGATTTTGCAACATCTTTTGAAACCATATGTTATAGTGTCAGTTATACCTCTGATCTCAAACCAAGATATCAGATGCAGAGTTGCAGACTTCATATGGATTCAATAGAAGGTCTGAKGCTCTGAGCTCAACTCTTTCTGTTTTATTCGCAGTCTCCAAATTACACACGTTAGACTCAGTAATATCAGAATTTGTCTGTATCAATGCATTGATAATCACTAGACAATGTACACCAGCAACCTAACTTACCTACCTTATGGCCATTATATTTAATTAGTGTTGCAAAACACCAAGATAACCATCAATAAGTGTGACATAGTGATGTCATAATATCCCTACTCCCCAGTAAGTTTCAAAAACTTGTATTCAGAAGATCCTGAAATTTGCTGTTGGCTAAGACATATTTAAGAGGGGCTCAAATGCAAGAGCACAAAACGATACTAGTTATGTGCAAATGGCTCATGCAGTTTATTACAGGTTATACAAAGGCATCATAATCGCTCATTCACCAAGGATTATATTGTAGATATAAGAAAAACTAATAGGATAGTAGTGAAAGAATAAGGTTGGTTAGGAAAATGCAGGTACTAAAATGTCCCTATAACAATGACTACAGGGACAGTGTCTCACTGATTTCACTTTCCAAACACACTTGGAAAATGAAAGGAGTCAACACGAGCATCTCATGGTCAATCAAAAAAAAATTCAACTGCCAAAGAACTTGTACTCCCCAACCTGATTGAGCAAAAATAAGGTAAAGCTGAAAGATATACTTCTGAGCTTGCTTCTACACAACTTCAGAAAAATGCAGGTCCAATGTAGCAGATCTAAGTTTGATTAGCTTTTATAACATGTTCAACAGCTTCCTAAAGACTATAATACCAAAAAAAAAAAAATAATAATAATAATTGTTGCCACCTTCAAGAAACTATAATACAGTTAGAAAACTCTGTCTCATTAATAATAAGCCTAATGACATGATATAGTTAAAGGATTACGCTATAACAGTAATGATGCATTGTAACAACTAGCTAGTACCATTACGAAACCCATGCTACCATAAAATATATAGACATAGAATATTAGAGTCTTATGATATTGAACTAACGGCCTCATTTGGTACCTTATTTTAAACAACTTATTGCAAAACTACATTTTGTCTCTATCATGTAATCGAACAACAAAAAATTATACCGAGTATTTGGAAATGATTAAATAGGCTAGTTTAATTAGAATTTCGAGAATTGGCATTAGCTTTTGATCTACATTTTTTTGGTAATTACACAATGAGGTTTTGACCTCTAGCACCTAATAATCAATTCACCAACTTTTTTTGATAAAGAACCCATGCTACCAGGTTGCTCAAATAGATAAGCACATTGCCAAGACGACTTATTTTCGTCCCTAACAAACCAAATGTTGCACATTTTACATGTACATTTTTTTTTCACAAGATCTATACATAGATATACTTATAAAACTTGACTTTTACAAATTCTCAACCAAAATCTTAAACTGGTAATATTTATACTATGACAGTATGACATTTTGGAGCAAATTATCGAAGACTAGAGGTGAACAAATGGTCACGCTAGTCCGAACTTGTGTATCAAAAGTCATGACCAAACCCGTTATAATAGTGTCATTAGTGTGGGTTTTGCGGACTAATGTGGGCCTTTGCGTGTCAGGTGCGGGCCATAAACTAAAAAAGTAATTTTTGAGTTTCCCAAACCCTCACATTTATGTGGACGAGTCGGACCAGACTAATTATGATCACCTCTAGCCTCTGGGACAGTACAAGAACCTAATTCGCCACGTAATTTTGTTCAACTAGTCCAGAAGTGTAGGACTACCATGTACCATATATCAATTCTACAATTCGCAATTTAGCAGTATATGATCACAATTCATAGGGACAATTAGCATATTCCTGTAGGTCAGATTACCAAATCGACAAATAGTAAGCACATTGCAGTCCACTAATACTAAATTCAGTCCTCAAAATGCAAATATTCCCATAACACAAACGATTAACACCCCTAAAATTCCCAAAACACTCAAATATAAAGAATTGTTTTCAATTTATTATTCTCCAATAATACATTTAACAGTGATTAATTCAAAGAATAAAATGTGTTGCGTCGCACAAGATTCGAAAGTTCTTAATGCAACGAACTTAAATTCGGAATAGAATTTTCTGAATTATCATATAATAATTAAAAAGGTAAAGGAATGCAATAGATTACCTGGAAATGGAAATGGAGGTGCTTTTGGCGCCAAATTGGACCGTTGACGGTTGGGCGTAACATGGAAGCTTCGGCATCGAAGGTCGGCATTCGTCATCTTCAACCAATAGTTCAAATTTAACTCGTTTTCATGTGGTTTGCGTTTTCTTTTCCCTTTCTATTTCTGTCATAAAAAAATCATGTGCTGTGTTAATATTAGAGGCTTCAAAATAAGAGGGTGAGAAAGATAAGTACGGAGTAGTTAAATTTTCCTCTCGATATAAGGAGATCGATTAGGGGCTCGTTTCTTATCCCCGTATCCTTGTGGTTAGTGATGGTAATGGACCAGATTCGGGCAGGATCTTCTAGGATTCAGACTCGGATCCATTTTTAGGGTAGGATCCAGATCTTACCCTGATCCATCAGGGTCCCAATTTTTAGGACTCGGATTCAGATCCGTATGGATCTTACGGATTTGGGTCCTAAATGGATCTTTTTTAATTTTTTACTTTAAATGAAAAACAACAATTATTGAACAAAATTTTGATTAAAAAAGCCTAAAACAACATATATTTTCCTTGTGTCTCTCAATATTCGTGAGTTTACAAACAATCATACGTAATTAAAGATTTAAGTCATTTAACGTACGAGAAAAACAAAGTTTCAAAGACAAATATACTTTGATTTAGAGTATAATTATTTGGATCAACTATCAAAATAATGGATTAGTACATTCTTCAGTAGTATTCTATTATCCAACATATTTTATATATATTTTTTAAAAATGGGTAAATGGATTCTGGACAAGGTCCTAAGGAGACCGGTCCAG
Source organism: Bassia scoparia (assembly GCA_008642245.1). Taxonomy (NCBI): domain Eukaryota; kingdom Viridiplantae; phylum Streptophyta; class Magnoliopsida; order Caryophyllales; family Amaranthaceae; genus Bassia; species Bassia scoparia. The sequence goes on along the minus strand of SNQN01002378.1, from coordinate 28,303 downwards.
ATCCGTTTCCTAAAAGTAGGATCCAGATCCTACCCGGATCCATCAGCGGTCTAAATTTTAAGATCCAAATCCATCATAAATGGATCTGGATCCTCGAATCCGGGCAAGGGTCCTTTACCCACACTGCCATCACTACTTGTGGCTCTCCTACCCAAATAAAAAAAAATATTAGGCTTCAAATAATACTCTATATAAAAAGTTCACGAACTCATGTTCACACATCTTGACGTTGGATATGCGGTGTGCTCTAGTCGAGAAACGCCAAACTTGTGGATGAATAAAAGTACTGAGAATATACAATAGAGCAATGAGAATCTCTTTTAAAGCGAACGCTCGAAACTTGTGTCKATCGACTACTGWTGAAGTGATGAACAATAGAACGAAGAATAATATAATATAAATGAATAATGGTGCAGAACGTTATATTTATATTTATATTTCTTTTGAAAATTAATAGAGTCTAACAAAGTGAACGCTAATTTTGCAATGTAATACTGTATATGAAAAGCATAATTTTCCATGTAAATTTTATTAAGAAAACTTGATCATTTTCACATGCCGAACACCTTTTATTTTAAAAAAAAAAAATTGTCACAAAAACATTAAGCATGATGTGCACTATGCAAACTTGTGTATAATCTACCAATAGTTTCAATGAGTCGTTTTCATACGACTCATTTGTTATGAAGGATAAGAAACATGAACGAACATTATTTGTGTAAAATGTCGTCGTTATTCTCATAAGAAGATAAAACTACTTTTTACGTATGTTTTAGTGACATGATGTTATTCATAAGAAAAACAAGTAACACGAATGCTCATGAAAAATCCCAGCTGATTCACTAGATAGATTACTCAACCCTAAAATAAGGTCATGATAATTATGATAATGGAATTCAATTTGACTTAAACACTAATATTTTATTGAACTATTAATAGTGGRTAAATATAGATCTGAAATCCAAATGGACATTTTAATTCCACCAAAATAATACGTAGATAGAGGCTAGTTTTATGGGTGGAATTTCTCATGCTAATTAAAAAGTTAATGWATCTTTAACTTACTCCCCACAACTAGAAAAAAGATGGAATCTAATCAATTTCTAGCTCACAAACAATGCAAATCATGGATTGCTGACTTAGTTACTTTAAATTTGGGTGCTTTAAGCATTCTTAGGTTATAGAGGAATTCAAACTAACTACACTAAGCTCAAATTTTGTATGATCCAACAATAGTGCAAATAAATTACAAGTATCAAACTTCATAAAGGTGTGAGAAACTAAGAATCAAATAGTCAACTAGCTAATAGGCCAAAAAATTGAGGTGCAAAATAAAGGTCAAATTTATAGCTTGTTAACAAAGATAATAATGGATATAAAGCATTAGCTATTTGGCAATATCTCCAAATTTTTAGGATATAAAAGGAGTTGTGTCACATAATGTAGTGCTCATGATTTATGACTCATCCCACTGCTCCTTTACCAACTAACTTGACATTTCATCCTATTATACTTCATTATCTACAATCATGTTGTATTATTTTTCAAATCATAGTATAATACTACTACAAAAACAACAATCCCTTAATCTTAAAACGAGTTGAAGTCTGCTAGACATGAATTAATATAGAGAATCGCATAAATAGACAATATAAATTTATTTCTTGTCATTTTTGTTTGAAGTCACGCTTCTCAAAAACTTCATATCGCTTTTAACCACTCTCATCCAAGTTTGCTTTGATCTTTCTCTACTTCTCACCTCAATAAATTTAAAATGACAAAAGCTAACGAGCGCCTCCAGCTAGGGTGTTAGATAAAATAATAAAAGTGAAAATATTTAATGAATATAAACATTAATTACACATCTATAACGATTAATGTGTAATTTTGACATGCATTCTAAAAAATTTATACCATTGAGACGTCCGACAGCAATATCGATTTAAAATTTAATAAAACTTGTTTGATAAATACTGTTTACAAGTCAATTTTGGTAAGAGTTTTGCTTTGATCAACTTGTTTTCATGGCTGATTGGGTTTGATTAAGTAGCCCACTAGTGCGCTAGTTGTTGGACGGTTGAATAGCAAATAAGCTTCCCATTTTAATGTCAAAAAATCATGCAAAAACTTTGGAATTAGTCAAACTAATTGCATTACTTTATTTGCTACTGGTATCATTATTCATTTCTGAATTCTGATTTAATAATGGTAATATGGCAGCAACAGAATACAGTACTTTGTTATTGCTTTGAATTAATAAGTTCTCATGTTGACAATAATTGCATTAGCAAATAGTTTTTCATTTCTAAGTACAAGGTTTGGTTTCTTGGGATTAACACACTTCTGATTCTAAATGATCACTAATAATGACAAAACAAATTAAAATACAGTATGAGATACTATAACTAACTCATCTAAATCACAACAAAATGATTCCTGGAATAAGATACAGATAATGTAACAAAATTTCAATGACCTTGATTAAATTATACTATATATACAAGAAGATACAAGTAACAACTAACAAATATGTTTGTATGACCTATCAATTTATGTGTGTGCATTGGCTATCTAGGCCCTGAGAGTCTGACAGCGGACTGATTAGCGTCGCTGTTGCAATCTGATGGTCCAGATGAGCTTCCAGTCCCGGTGCCATCGTTGCTCGTTAACTTAAAGAAGTTTGAAAAGAGCCTTGCACCGGTCAAGCAAGACGTTGGAGGCTGAGGAACAGGACATATCCCTTCAAGCATTTGGACAACTTTAGTCATTGAGGGTCTGATTGACATGTCTTCTTGTATGCACCACAATGCAACCTTCATTGCTGTTCTCACACTCTCGTCGTTAGAGTCAAATTTCAAGCTAGAATCAAGGATTTCTCTTAGCCTCCCTTCCTCCATCATCTTGAATGCATAGGCAGGGAAATGGGACTTCTCGGAGGAAAGTGAAGGGTCATAGTTTTTCCTTCCTCCTATGATCTCAAGCAACACCATTCCATAACTGTAAACATCGCTCTTCTCTGAGATTGCATAGTTTGTTATCCATTCAGGTGCAAGATACCCACGAGTGCCTCGAAGTGTAGTAAAAACATGGCTTTGTTCCCTKGACATCAACTTGGCTAAACCGAAGTCTGACACTTTTGCCTCAAAGTGTTCATCAAGAAGCACATTCTCAGGCTTTATGTCACAATGGACAATCTTCACTTCACAGTCTTATGTAGATATGCAAGTCCTTTAGCATAGCACCGCGATTTGAACCTTGTTGCCAATCCGCACACAATCATTCTCCTTAGTTCTCTTGAAAATCCATTTGTCCTAAAGAATCTGTTTTGTCATGAACTCATGAGGCTAGAAGCCGATGGCTTCCTTCAGTACAGATCCCCTCAGTCTGACAAAATGATTGTGGTGGATGCTACCTATGATGCTATTCAGCTCGGACATCCTTCTTTTCCCTGAAACGGCTTCTAGTACTTCTTTCACATCGCAAATTGGGGTCCGTCTGGAAGCTTTCCTGTTGTTAAACTGATTCCGAAACTCTCCTTGCCCAGGCTTTAATAGAGGAAATTGTCGTGGCTTCCTGAAAGAAAATTGGTAGCCAAATTCTGACTGGCATCCTGAATAAAAGACTCGATCAAAATTATCTTCTTCTGAGGTTTCCTGAGGACTTCCAGGACTTTCTTTCTTTTTTATGTAATACCTGTATCCTACAAAAACCATACTGGCAACAATCAGTACAGTCAGGATAACTATGGTGATGACGATTGCCAAGTGCTTACTTTTGCTTCCCCCACCCCCATCCYCAACACCTTCATCCATCAAAGATTTCACATAGACWGTATACTTGGAGGTGGGATCGGAGATAAAACTTCCTATCCTATCGAAAAGAAAGCAGTTGCGAGAGCTGTTGTCAAAGAATAACCCAAGGCACGAGCAATTATTAGCACATGAGGCCTTGCAGCCCTCCATATCGGTTTTCAGGGATGGCCTAGCAAACCCCAGAGCAAAATAGCTGAGCCCGTCCCCAGGACTGACTAACTGAATACTGGTACTAGTATTCTCACATGGATTAGAGATGCCGGTYTTACAAGATCGCGACACCAGTCCTTCAGGACACTGGCATCTGTTGCTAGAACACGCCGAATAAGCATCACAGGGCTCAGGTGTATCACATAAATTATCACTCGGAATTTTCATCAGGCTGGCACCCTTTGATGGACTAATTCCAATGCTGTAGAAGGACAAAACTCCATCACTCCCTAACACTGCAATCCAAGTGGAATTTCGACCACTTGAACCAGAAGGAAGCACAAACTGTGACAGCCAGTCCTTGCTCCCATCATAAAACTTCCATGAATTCGCCTCAATCTTTGCTGAACTAATCACCCCACCACCCTGATTCACAATCTTCCTAGTGTCTTTACTTGCAGACCAGTAAGTCTGAGGTGTCTTGTACCCGGCTGTAAGAATCATATCACCAGACTTAATCTCAAGCATATATGTCAAATTCTCCTTCTTAGGATCAGGATTACTCGAAAGCTGCATCCCTTGTACGAAATCCTGATTCGAAAGAAGGGTATCAGTTGGATGCCTGAAACTCTCCCAAACAATGGTACTATTATCACTCCCTAAGAAMACCAAGTTACCAGAATCCTGCAATTCAATGACCGAAACCGGTTTCCCMCCAGTGTCCGGCTTCCACACCGCCTTTCCCCCGCTTTGGAGGGACACACTACCATCAGTACCAAACTCAAAACTATCAGAATTAGTAACTGGGAATTCCCTGTTGGCAGTCCACACAACAGTGGAGCTACCTTGGTGAATGATGACAAGTAGGAACAAGGTGACATCATTAGTGGGTTTGAACCCAAATGCAAAGGTGGAATCACTTGATATGAGAAAGAACCCACTATTATCAATAAAACCCATTTGAGTGGCTTCATAACCTATACTTAGCGTGCCGTTGCTTTGAATACTTGCAACACAACATTGGCTCAATGCAAGAAGAAAGAGCAAACATAGAAGAGACTTCAAATGAAGAAAACCCCAGTTTCTCATAGCTCACTATAAACAAAATTCTTGCWCAAAAATCARWAACTTGGACTAAAGATATCAAGAGTAACACAATTTTCTAAGCTAGGAAGATTGAGTTGCCTAAAAAGTGAGAAAATYGAACAATCATCTTGGACTGATCAWTGATCATAACAAGAATTGGGGAGGTTACAGGAAGAATTATGAACCCCCAAAGTTCAACTGTTTAGTATGAAAACAAAACARAAACAGCAGCAAAAAWAGAACTWAGACTTGAATTATGGTAAGGTCAAATCATATACCACCCAAATTGGAGAATTGTCGAATTGAATTAACTCAAATACATGAAAAGGAATCTACTGTATATATAATGGGTGTTTGCAATACAAAGTTGAAGTCTTTTTTACATATAAAATTTTATGAAGAGAAGACAACGAAGAAGAAGAAGAGTACCTCTTGAACCATAACTGCTATAGTAGTAAATGAAGGAAGCTGAAAGAGGGAAGAATGTGAGTGAAAAAACAAAACAATAAAGACTTAAACAACTGGCCTTAGTTTCTGGATCAGAAGTGAGAGAAAACACAAGTGGGATTTGCTCACATGGGCACCTTTCCTTTTCATTTATTAGAATTTGATGTGAACAAACAATTGCATTTATAAAGAAGAATTCACTTCCTCTGTTTCTATTAGCAGATTCATCTGTCATCTTTTTCAAACTGAATTATGCATAATATATAGTATTATAATTAAAGCTTTAAACTTTATTAAATATTTTTTTTATAAAAAGGGTGTTTCTGCAACATAGGAGGTTTTCTGATTTGTGTAGTATGAGGGTGACATATGTAGAATTTGGATAGGATGATTAYAATGTGAATTAGTATAATACAAAGTGTTATATGAGGAAGTAATGACCAAGGGCGGCTAGAGACAAAGCGCAGGTCAAAGCTTGGTCAACACAACTAAATTTGTCGGACAATGTTAGCTTGCGTTG
>SNQN01002378.1:9661-21377 GCA_008642245.1 Bassia scoparia | reverse complement strand
AAAACATAAGGCGACATATGCATCAAACTTTAGCGCTGCCACTAGCATCTACATCGCCACTACTGTTTCGCTACCTGTTTGGCACTGTTCACCTGCTGTATATCGCTGCTTGCATTTGTAAAAAAAAAAAAAGTCAAAACCTCAATTGTCTAGTAATTAAATTAAACATTAACTTACTATCAAACTTATCTCAACAACATCTATAACACTTGTTCTGCCAATTTATGTTGATTGACAACTTCTGTACCCCGCTATACTCATACGCTGTATGAGCTCACCCTCAAATGAGACTAAACGAACCCGAAATTATACATGAAATGAGATTGGTGTACATAAAACTAACATATCGTTTTGATATGTTACATCAAATTACGGTCACATCCAATTAGATTGTGTGAGATTTTCATCAATCATAAGGAGTACATTTTAAAGAATTAGGTGGAAGACAAGTCTACTCCGTACATCAAAYTAGAGATATATGTGACAATATAAGAACTAGTCCAATTAGTTATTCTATATACTCCATCCGTATGCAATAGTGTTTATATATACTGATTTTTGTAGTAATTGAAACGGCCGGGTTTTCGTAAAATAAATAAAATAGAGGCCTAAAATAWCCTAATCATCTCGATAATTTAATTAAAGTATAGAACCCTAAATTTCCAATAGCATTAGAGGTAAGTAAATTCACGTGGCTTACAAGATTAATAGTGAGTCAGAAGAGTGTGTTATTAGTAGTAGTTGGTTAGCTTGACGCTTGTATCGTCCAATTTTCAATCATTGGTTGATTTTGTCGAGTCTGGTATATGAACCTAACTGTGAGAGATTTTATAGGAATTATTAAATTAAGAATCCTTGATTTCTGACAATGCCAACAATTTAATTATGTTTTAGAAGATCCTAAATTCTGCTTAGGTGATGTGCTTTATTATTTTACAAACAAATGAATCATACGAAGTATTACGCATGCATGCTCCACGTTACACTTATACGCTGCATGAATGTGATCCAAATTAAATATTTTGTATTTTCGTTGTTTAATAAAAAAAAATGGAGCAATTTTTAACTAGCTATTAGCATAATGAGGATGTSTGTTTTTCAATTTATCTGAACTTATTTTTTGAAAGGAAAAAAAAAGTAATGATTATACTTATCTGAACTTATCTTATTCAATAAGTATTGAAAATAAATTGAAAAGAACAGAGCCTGAATAGATCCGATGTAGCAATAAATAAAATTGAAATTATGCAATATTCATGTCATAATTAGTCATAAAACTCGCAACAATAAAAGCTCGTAATAAAATGCATTTTGCCATTAAAAAAACAAAAAATAAAACCAAAACGCATTTATATACATCAATGAAAGTTTCATACTCTACGTAAGTACGTACCTTACCAAGGAAATTAATCTTCAATTTCATAACTTCACATGCAAAGAATACTTAATTTTGTGGGTATTTTCTAATGTTTTTCATCCACTTCTCAGTTCTCAACCATACAATTGCATTGTAATTTACACGCCATATCATATAATGAATTTCGAGTAGTTGAAAACTAAATGTATTGAGTGCTTGAGAAATCAATGTAAATGTGATTTATTCATGCCAACATTTTGATTGAAACTAGAGAATTCAAGAGTAAAATCGATCTAGTTCGTTCTTAGATGCAACTCCTCACATTGCACAAATGCACATGCACAAGGGAAATTCAAAATTGTGATCAGTCTATATTGCACACAGTACAATCCATCGACTTAACCACTAGCTCAATCCTTCGACTTAGTTGGTTTAATAAATCCTTGCTTTACATAAAAAAAAACCACTAGATCAATACTTCACCGGCATCTACTTTCCAAACACGGGTGTACCACCTGATACCACCTTCGCTTCATGGTATCTTCGCTTCATGGTATCTAGGTGTATTATTAATTAAGTAAAGACTCATAGAATAGTATCTTGAATAAGTCGTTGCAAATTTACTAGCTATATATTTGTTTGAAAGACATGAATAGAAGGTCTTCCACTTACTCATAGAATTACGAAGAAAGCTAAGGGAAATTATATTATAATTAGAAGGTATCATAAATCTCAACTAATGAATATCACAAGAGATTTTTGTTTGCCATGAAATTTCAAAGACTATACAGTAGTGCATTATATTATTTGTGATGATTGAAGAATAAGTAGTCCCCTCTTTTATTTTAACGTACTTATAATATAGTTAGTGACACTCCAAGATATTAAGGTACTTATAATATAGTTAGTGACACTCCAAGATATTAAGGTACTTATAATATAGTTAGTGACACTCCAAGATATTAAGGTACGGAATAAAGTACTGTACATATAGATAAGTGCTAGCATAATCAACCATATATTAACCTAATTATATAAATATCTTTTTACTAACGATGGTTTGATCTAATAAAGATTGGGGACTTGTGTACAGTAGATCATAAACTCGAATCCCTTAATCCTCATTATTGTAAAATATACAGCCTTAGTGGCTTAGTGGTTCAGTCGCATCAAAAAAATATGCATAGTAATATTATGTGTGTCATATATCTTAATTATTATTTTATTTTAAAGTAATGTAGCTAATGAATGATCGATGATGATGGCATGACACGGTGATGATGCAATCCAATAATATCGATCTAAAGGACTAAACATTGTTACCGTATTTTTTATATATTTATTAAAAGATGGAAAATTGAGAGGTACTATGAAAATGTTGAAGAATTGGTCACGATAATGCATAATGTGGTCATGTTATTGGCTCAATTAATTAAGTGATCCGACCTAATTGGAAGCTAAATCCTTGTTCTTTAAAACGATGAGAAGTCGAGACTTTTAAGGTTATATCAATATATGCATCAATCTCATGCATGCATATATACGTATAACTTCCTATTTAACGTGTATTCAACCAATTGATTTGTGTTAGATAAGCTTTCGTGCGCCTACAATAAGCAAACCATTAAGCTTATAATAGGCCCTACTACCCATAACTAGCCAGCTATTTAGCTAGTTTAGAAGTTGTTTAGTAAATTATTATTGTATATTTGTATGTAGTGTTGTTATTATCAACTTATCGCTGTCATAAGATATAATGGTCTTCATGATTGATCGACAACCTAAGTTTAAGATGCGTTTTTTCCTTTGTCAGGTTATATTTTAATTTCAATTATATTCATCAAGGGGGTGCATGGACGGTCAGTTTTGTATCATTCTTAATTTAAGCTTGGTTCCGTTAGGTGGTTCCTTTTTCCTATGCGATGGTTGAAGCCAAGGATTAACACAAAGTTCTTTATTTATATATACTTGATGCATAGGATGAAGTCTCGTCTAGACATATAAGTGTGTACCTGTCTCTTATACACATCTAGATGTGTATAAGAGACAGTAACACAAAGTTCTTTATTTATATATACTTGATGCATAGGATGAAGTCTCGTCTAGACATATAAGTGTGTACAACTTATAGTAGTATAGTCCACGCACGAAACTCATGCCTATTGCTACATTTCTTAACAGATGTCAAGCATTACTTCTTTTTATTCTTATTCTATACTGTATGTGAGGAAAAGGGTTAGGTGCTTAGGTAGACTAATTAAGATAGATAGTCAAAATTGTTTGACAAGGTCGTCTCATGTATGTAGTATGTCTCAAGTTAACGTTGGTGTTATTGCAAAGATCGATTTTCTCATCATTTTCCGGGAATATCAAGATAGACCACCTCCTTTATCCTCTCGTCGTTGCGTAATTCAAATCAAAAGCTTCAATCAATGATAGAGTATATATATATATATTATATTTTTGAGTCTTAATCATCAGCTTAAGATTGAAATGATCCGATTAACAATGAGTAATAATGCATGCATCATGTATAATACGATGTATGTCATGCAAATTGTTACGGCAACTTGTAGTATGTAACTCGTAAATCATGCATCATGTTTTTGTTAGTTGTTCACATTATTATTATTTGCTTTCCAAATTCTAGGATTAGGTACTAACTTCACACGTTTGTGACCTATTAGGCTATTACTATGTTATATACGGATCCCACTGCTTTTTTCTTCTTCTAATTTTTACCCTCTTTTCCTAAATTTCTTAATGCTTAATATCACTACAAACTTGTAAAACTAAACTTTCTATTAATTAATTAAATTTATTTTTAAAAAGTATTTTAAACATTGGTTGCGTGATAGGTCAAATAAAATGGAGGATTGATATTCAATTTTATACTATACAATAATTGCTACATTTTTGTTTTATTTTTTTGTTTGAAGGTAGCCATTGAAAAAATCATCCTTGCAATACTATCATATATATATCTTGTTATAATTTTGATGGAATAATCCACAAGATAAAAAGGGACATATATATCAAGTGAGATCGGGACATTGTGACACATCTCGGTGAGTAATCTACCCAATTCTAATAGAAGCATTAAAAATTAATTAAATTAATCAAGTCTGGTTCCACTTATCATTAGGGATTATCCGATGATATATTTTTTACCAGATCATAATATCTCATTTCTGACAAACAAATACGAGTAAATAAAATTCTTGAAAGAGTATTCTCTTTGTCAATTTGAATTTTTTTCCGGGGTCATATAAATTTTAATTAATAAATTAATCATTTTTTTACTCACATAAATTGTCTACTWACMCTACAAAGAGGAAAATAAATAAAATTTTCATCCCATTATTGTTTCTTTCTAGATGCACTCATTGACGTTTTCCGTCGACGATGTTCATAAAAAAAACGTTTCTTTCACTTGGTCGGCTGTTGTGGGCCTTTTTGGCCCTTGTGGGCTCTCACAGTCCCATTACTATCATACATGCCTACATGGTCAATTGTTTTTCCAATAGGAACAGTAGATATAGAGTGTCTTCAGTTTAACTTCAAAAAAAGGATTTTATGAAATATACACCTTTTAAGTGGTGAAAGTTTAAAAACTCTCACCTTAACTTTTTTTATAAAAACTCTCCACCTTAGTGGTGTTTTCTTTTAAAAACTCCCACCTGTTAACGGATCCGTTATGTTGTCCGTTATTTGGGGACCCACATGCGGTTTTTTACAATCCTTCTCCCTCACCCCTCGATTCAAACACGTCTACTCTTTCTTCCTCACGTCTCACTCTTCCCTTTCCACTTCATCTTTTCTGTAATTTTGTTTCTTTTTTTTACTGCCATTCATTATTTTAATCACAATCAACGCAATTTACTCTTGTCAGGTGGCCTGGTTCGAAAAATTTACAACAAAAATCTCCTTCCTGGATCAATCGAGGTCCAACAACGATCATTTTGGGGCAGCCAAAATAAATCAAACAGATTATATCCTAATTATCTTCCACATTCGGTCAGTTTTAGCTTCAGCAATAGCTCGTTGTGTGATTATTTTCAGTTTCGGCTTCACACACTACTACAAAGAAGGCATTTTAGAACACATTGATCTCAACACAAGTGAAAGTGTTGAGAAAAAATTGGTTTCCATGTTTTCTTTGACACACAACCTCAAACACATATTTAGTGTTGAAATAACTTCATCACAAAAAAGTGTTGGAAAATTTTTTTAGTTTTTGGATTTAAACCGCCATTCCAAAAAATTGCTACAACTTCCCCAAGTTTTCAGTAAAATTTTTAAAAACAAAATTAATTAAACCTAGGAAAAGCTATCCCAAAAAAAAAAACCTCATGAAAACCCTACTAATACTCTCTCAAAAGATAGATCCGCCTTAACAATATATTAATCTCAAACCCCCCTAAGAATACTCAAACCGCTTAACAATGATCTGAATTCTCTCGTCAAAAAAAAACAATTATCTGAATTCTAAAATCCCCATTATCGGCGGTATAGTAGTAGCACGGTTTCAGTTCCATTGCGTTGCTCAATTGCCGATCTCGCTCGATCAAATCAGGTATCCCTCTCTTCATTAGCTGGTTCAATTGTTGCTTTCAATTATTTCATCACTTCAATTGAACCATCGATATCAATAATTCACAGGATAATTTGAAAATATTTGATATTCAATCATAGTTGGTACATCGATATTCGATCACAACAAGCTAAGCAAAATCGAAATGTGCAAGTCTTTTGGAATTTGCCCTCCTCGTTAAATTGCTGGAGTTAATTCTTCAAAAATTTGCTGAAGTCGTCGTTCATTGGTTTGCTACAGTCGTTCTTTTGGTTCTCGTTTGTTCAATTGCAACTTCAAACACATGATTTTCGATCATTATCAGTCGTTCAATTACACTTTCTGGTGAGTATGTCATATTCTCGATTCTTATAATATTTAGTTTTTAGTGTTTTTTATCATAAAAATAGCAGAATCTTGTATATATTGATGTTAATAATCAAAATACCAGAATTGAAATTGTAGAAAATTATCATTATAGTGTTGCTGCTATTTTTTTATTCTTCGTAAATGCTTTTGCTCGGTGGATCCCATATCGATAATTGATAAATTATATCTCTCCAATAAAATCCTTAGTTTAGTTTTAGAATATTTTGTATTTAAATACTCGGAGTCTTTAATGAAAAATTCACGTTAATCTTGTCAAAACTTCCTCTATGTTAATTCAGTTGAGGAAAACCTTGTATGTGGGCTGGTCCGGGAAATTCACTTGTACTCACATTTGTCGGTTGCCTTCTTTGGAGCTGGTTCCACTTTGTGATGTTAAATCCTTCAAAATGTGTTGGTTGTTCGGGAGTTTTGAAGTTATTTTCATTCGTTTTTCCCACTCGTTTGCGGAAATAATCCTTCTCCGTCTTATCGCGGGTATATTCAAAGGGATTTCGTGAGCATCTTGCTTAATAAAACTCCACATCAAAACCTCCAAAAGAACAATTTTATTTGTTTTTCTACAGGTTCGTTTGAGATTTGTCTTTCTTTGATTCTTGTTTGATTTTCCGTATGCATATTGGCTTTCCAATCTCTTGCCATTAGGTTAGTTTTAATGTCAAAATCTCTATTTGCCATCAAGTAACCTCATTTAAAATGCATAAACTCAAAAGAATACAATTCTCTTTGTTTTTACTATTAGGTTCGTTGGAGGGCTCCATAGGCTTTTCTATGATTCTTTTGGATTTGCCGCCAATGCATGGCTTCATTTCATGCATTAGGTTATTTGTATGTCACAAAAGTCCGAATATTATTATAGACTCTAATAATCTCAATAATATAGTAAGTGATCTAATATGAAATGTCAAAATACAATAATAATAATAAAAATCATGTACAAATAAAGAATAAACTTAATCTTCACTTTGATTTGTGTTTGTTGACTTACCTCGGAAGAATTCTGTCAGAGTTTATTTTCTAGAATTCGCACTCCAAACAGACAGCCAATTGAAGGTCTTTATTTCCTTCTTCTCTTCTTGTTAGTGCTTCTTACTCTATTTTTGCGCCTTTTTCCTCTCTTAATATTGCAAATTGCGTTTCTCCAATCCCACTTGCATTATATTAGGTGATTAGTAATAAGTTTGATTATATAGTTGAACTTATTACATCTACATAAACGCTAAATGCTTCATGTCAAGTTTCTAATCATCTGCAATTCATTCATTTGCAAATGTCAAAGATTTCATACACTCCTCTTACAATAATGACTTCGTAATGGCAATTTTGATTTTAGTTGGTCTTGCTACTAGCGTTCGTGTTGATTATGCACATAGCTATTCTTATGCATTCTATTGGATTTTTCCAATAACGGTAAATTTAGAAGTCGTGGTGAGTCGGCAATTGGCTCTCCCATTATCTCGGTCGGCAATTATTCGGGGGTGCTGTATAGATGTAAGAGTGTGCTGGTCATATATTGTGCCGGATGTTGCGATATTTCTAGTCGCCAACATGGTCGCCATTCGATTATTGATGGACAAATGTGGTGGTACACATATAGAAACCTCCTATTAGGAGCAACGCCTCCTGAAATTCCAATCTTGTTTCTCTTTTAGAGGTATCGTTATATATTAGATGAAATTAGAATAAAGACTAGTATCTTGATCACTCTTGTGGATTTCACTCTAACATTGATCAAGATATCTGGCTTTGACTAATCCAATTCATCTCTGAGGCTGGCATTTGCTTAGTCTTGGTATTTATTCGCTTTAGATTTAATTTAGCTGATCAGCAAACCCCTTGTTCTTGTATCTCTCATTCTAACGTGTATGCTCTATTCTATGAGAGAATGTTCATAAATCTATCTCAATAAGGGATTGATAATCATCATTACTTACCACGCGTTGTACACAATTAAAAAATATAGCAAACATAACACAGCGTAATACCCTCTATGTTTGTAGTGCACCTGCTTTGTATAAGCGCGAGTTTGTAATAAGTATCTTCTTACGTGCAACCCTAGAAATCTTTGTAATATTATAATTTATGGCAACAGTTGTGAGTAGCTATATGTATTGTGTAGATGCAGTATACATCAACATACATTATAATGGGATACTAATGCTTGCATCTTTTATGAAGTTGAAGTATTCTTGACCATTTGCTTAATACACTTTAGCAACTAATGGCGACAATCTGCATATATTGCTTTGTCCTGAAAGATGTCTTAAGAGACCAGCTCATATAAATAACGAATATTTACAAATTAGAGAAGAGTGCTTGAACTACTCGGTTTGCTAATTGCAAGCTTAATTAATCATGAGACATATCTTCTTTAATTGGATTTCTTCTAACATGAATATGTGCACGAACACCATTTCGCTTCTCTCGTAAAGAATGTTGTGTGGTCATATTAAATTTTTTAGGTGATATACTTTAACTGCGAGCTCTAAACAGCCGTATCTTTATCAGGTGGATTGATACTAAAATCTACATGACTTCCAAACTCTCTAAGAGCAGCATGTAATCACTAGTTGAGACATAATTTGCATCTTGTTGCGCATCCACCAGGTCTTGAAACTTATTATCTCCGTTCAATGATTGCTTCAGGTTGGCCACTCGTTTAGTTATTTTATCCTCGCTGTGTTCCACTCTGCCGTCTACACCATGATTTTTCACTATTATACTTGAACCATTATTGTGTCTAGAATACTCATTTCACCGAGTTCTCAAGATGTCGCGACATGAAATAATAGCGCCCAAAAACAGCGTTCCAATCAATATTCAAAACACGGCGCTATACTTCTATTGTCACATTATAAGATGCTCTTTGTTTATGAAGCGGTCCATCTCCATGTGTTCATATTTTTAAATTCATGTTTTGTATGTCTCGCAAAGGGCCAAATATATACCATAAAGGAAATCACAAAAAACCCCACTAAATTGCGACATCCAATGTTCATCTTTCCGTGTACAACGTTGAACTACATTTCTCGAATTGCCGTTATTCCATTTTGATTACTATTCAATCAACTTCATTTGCAGCTCATCAAATCTTGGTCAGTGTTAAACGTCTTCTCTTTTAATTGCCTATCCTATCTCACCTAGCTAATTCCTTATCTAAACATGCGTCGTACATATCCTGGAAAATAGTCACAAATGTACGGGCACCTTTTTTCTCTAGGTTACTTTCTAATCTAGCTTGCTCTGGTCATCGCTTGTTCATTTTGAACGCCAGCAATTCATTAGGGCTTGTTATTTTTCTTGTTAAATTCAGGGGCATAGTATCCTGTTCTATTGTGGGTGCTGTTCTCATTGCTATGTCCTAGCGCACTACCCTTTAACCTTATTTATAGATTGTAGACACATTTTCCATTAGGCTAAATCTGGTTGGAAGACGGATACTGACAATACCTTCTTCTTTACGCTCCTATTACAAATTTGGTGGTATAATTTTATTTCAATCATACATTGTTCCTTCCATATATTCCTGCCTTATGGGTTAGCACTAGTTCCATTAGACACTTATAGTATTTTTTGGAGCTAATGTTGTTTTATTAATATAGACGTTGTATTAGTCCCTTATACTCTTGCGTCTTTCACCCTTGTTCTCTCGTGGTCTTTTTAGATTTTTCAATATCTGATATTCAATGCCTTTGTGTTCCCATAATTTTACTGGCTTTTTCATTTTATTATTTGTTTCTAATCCATTGCTTCCAATGAACATGGCGTGCTTCTTGCTTGTCTATACAGTAAGGTCTAATCGTCTTGAACCGTCCTGAGTGTAATTTTAATTCTTTGGGTGACTCCGTCACGCATGGTGAATCCACATTCTTCAAACTTTGTGACCTCCTGGCAACATCAATAATATGTCAGAGAAAAACTGTAAGATAGAATTCTGTGCTGTCTGTTGTAATACCTTATGGCACATAAAAAGTGAACACTTCTACAAATGGTCTCTCTTTTCGTATCAAACTATATATATGACTTTGCGAGAAATGACCTTAAAGCCTTTTTTCATGACATATTGCATCAAAGATTGTTTGAAAACTAGCCGCCATACCTATTGCTCATGCATCATACCGTCACTCACTGCATTCATTCGGATTTGACTCTCGGGTACAAATCAGAGTTTTCATCACTTTCGTATTAGGCCTGAGAGTTCTTTTGAACATAAAGATTTGTTTTTCTTCCGGATGCAGAACGTGAAGCATGTTCTAATGTCTTTTTTTTCTTGCAGTTTGTGTTTCTGTCACGTGATAAACCTCGTGATTTGCAGTCCACGTGTACAGGTGTTCAAGGCACATTTATCATGTTAAGTATTCTTCCTGCCAGGTTAATAGGAATATCTTCCAATTCGTTCAAATTTTATTTTTCACGATATAATTTTTGATCATTTCTCGTACCCTCAATGAAGTTTAATTGCTCACTTTTTCCATTCATAGTGTTTAGATCCATTGTCATAGTAGTTTCTTAATAATATAATTCTAGATTTTTGGTCTTTTTGTGGGTCATAAAGTGTTTCATCATTACACCCTTCCTTTAGAATATTAGGTGAAAAGGCACTCATTATCACCAAAGCTATCTTATTCAAGTACGAGCACATGATAGTCATTAAATAGGACTGGAAATATCAGCTATATAAGAGCTACGATCTTCTTAATGATGTATCTTGTTGAATCATGTGCTCAAACTATACATTTTGTGTTGGTTATTTAGGTGTGTTTCAAGTTTATAGACTCCCTAATAATAATGGAGTTTTGTTGGAAATCGTTTTACCAAAATAAGAATCACATTGGATTCGATGTTTTTGCATTTAAATTCTAGGTGTGACAGAAATGTTAAGATAGCCTTTGATAAAAGTTATGTTTGAAGCTGTGAGTGAAACCTTTCTAAGTCCAAACATATGTGTACTAGGTTATGAATGCTTTTAGTCTGTCAATTATGTGCAGCTGATTACGAGCTTGTGACACAATACATGTAGTGGACTTGAGGTCTCATTGATTGTGCCATTCTTCGCCATTGTATAGATTTTTCCTTTGACCCGAATATACTTCTTCTTTCTTATTGTTTCTAATCGACCTGCACTTGCTAGTTAAGAATAGAAACCTTTGTCTTCCCTCTAACTACTCATCCTCGTCGAACACCACCACTCCACATACTGCATATCATATCTTAGCGAGTTGATAGTTAAAATCCTATATTGCTTTTAAAAAGTCTTTACTCTTACAATTCCTCGTTGTTAAGCGCTCATTCATTCGCGTATTGATATGCATCGATGTTCAAAGTTCATTTGTTCGAGATCCTTATGTTGTTTTTTCTTTATTTCTTATACAAGATATGATAGGTATTTTATGTTACGT